>JAQFXU010000540.1:0-49460 GCA_034693705.1 Spatulosminthurus flaviceps | reverse complement strand
TGAATTGAAAAAAGCGTGAACCAAATTGAATTGAATTGAAATATTTCAATTCGAAACTGAATTGGTCCGAGCACTAATGCACAAGCGCGCGGACAACGATACCGTGTGGCACCAACTCAACACGAAAGGCAAAACAATTACATATTCTCTGAGCAGAGGTTCTTCATTATAACGAAAGACCCGCAGTGGATTATCAGATAAAATTTTTGCCCAACCGTAATTTGGCTTATTTATAAAGTCCTGTACTTGCAATAATAAAATCTTCCCATGAAATCTTAATTGTCTTTAAGATTTGTCCATATACCATCACTGTTTTACCTCACTCGCACTCCTCCTGATATCCCTGAGAAAAAGAATTGTACAATGTATACAGAACTTGTATGCTTTCTCTCAGTTTCTGCATCTTCCCAGTTTGTCTCATCACTGTGGATATATCAAAATATTTTTTTCTAAATTTTTCAAAATTGTATTTTTTTTATCAAAAATTTATTTTTGGCTGAAAAATGTTTTTCTGCTATAAAAGATTTTGTTTTGTTAAAATTTTATTTCAAAATATTTCCTTTTTTTCGAAAATTCATTTTTGGCTAAAAAATGTTTTTTTGCAATAATTTAGTTTTTGAAAACTTTGTATGAAATTTTAATCTGACTCAACATTATAAACTAAAGGGGTTAAGGTAAAAGGGGGACGGTGGGGTGGGCTGACGCCGCCCTACGCGACAGCATCAAATAATCGCGGAGCGATGATTTTTATTACTAAAACATTGCTATTCATAATAGCAACTACAATAAAAGCGGGAGGTTATTGCTCCAGTATCCATGAGATTTTATTACGGTCAGTATATTCTAAGGCAAGGGAAGCAATTTACCCAATAAGTTCTTTTCCTTAACTATCAAATATGTACATTACTTTGTGGGAAGCTCACAATAAAAAAATTGCAATGTGCCGCCGTTGCTCTGTCCTTCTATACCTTCTTTCCGGACTACCTTTTAAAGGCATTTACATTTATACAGGAAGTAAAGTCAATACACAAGGTAATCCAACGACTGTCAATCATGTTCTGGAAGTACGTCCCCACTTGATATTGAACCTTTTTAGTGAAGGAATTTTGACCGATCGAATTTAATTAAAGCTTTCACACCAACCTAATGTACGTATATAGCTCTACTATACCTTTGCGGAAAAAGTACTCAAAAGCACTGGAAAAGCAACTTCCCACTCTCTCCTACCACTTATAGGAAAAATCCATGCATTGTGAACACAGACATACATGTAATTCACTCTCAATGTCCGCATTCGCAATAATTAATAATTGTTATTGGAAAAGACACGGGAAGTAATACTGCCTCCAATTCCCCTCTAACGTTCATATAATAACCTACCTGAAAATTGTAAGTTGAGCCAACTTTTCTTCTCAGAATACAAATATTATTCCCGTAAATAGGAACTTCAAATCAAACTGGCCTCCAATCTACAAATGTCGCGAATTTTCCAACAAATATAGTAGACGATTTCAAGCAACTGTGGATTTGAATCACATTGTTTTAACCCCGTCTTTTAACTACATCAATGTCATGGCCGTAAGAATTGCAAAGAGTGTATGCTGCAACTTTTAAAAAGACTGATTTTTTTAAAATAAGTAAAATGGACTACTAAAATAACTTTGATTGGAGATACATAGTTGTAGAGTGTATGGAAGAGGAGCACAAAAGTACCAATTAAATCGTAAAGGTGCAGAAATTAAGTGAAAGATAGTGTCTTCACCACTGCGCTGGAAAAGCTTAACAAAATGGATGACTTTACCTCTACTCTCCAAGAGCACCGCGAACAAATAAGGGCAATTTCTCCATTAATTATTGCAAATACTCCTGAAATCCTTGAATCTGGAAATGTCGATTCTAATGGTAAGTAAATTACGTCTTTGTTTCAACTTTCAACATTGAAAGCGATTGAGTAATGTTCATTCCATAATAATTTTATTACTAAAATATTTTTTTGAACAGATTTCCTAAAACTATTTACAACTCCGTTTTCAACTGTGAAGGACCTCCTATTTCCTCAAAGACTATTCGACGATCGGAATAAACTCGGAATTTGTCCCCTTCAAAATAAGTATGTTCTGTCAGGTCTCTCACTCGGCATCCTCCTCCACTGCATGCCCTTTGAATGGGATTCCAAAAGGAAAAAAGTAATTGTGTCGGATTCCAGATCCCGGAAAATTGGCTGGACCGTTGCTACAACCGTACAAATATTATTGTGCGTTCGCTTCTTCAAAAGAGCTGTTCAGTACTGGCAAATTCGTTTGGCGAGCAATAGCAATATGCTGAAATTTGTAGAATCCAGCTCTTCTTGTGCCCAATTCTCAGTGATCACGACTATATCCCTGGCTTTAATGTGGAGCCCTGAGGACTTCATTCGGACCATTTATGCCATGGATAGTTTGAATGAAAAGGCAGAAGAAGGATCTTCTTCAAATAAAAGGAAAAAATGGAGCGGTGTTGGCAAGCTCATCACTGCATTTCACTACTACACGATTACCGTTGTCCTGCTATTTAGCATTGGCTTAGTCATAAATGAGGATAATCATATTCTAATGATAACAAAGAAGAGAATGGAAGCTGGGAATATACGGACAATTTTGATGATTTTTCAATGGATAATTTTGGTCTACACAAGAGCTGCAGTTGGAAGTTACGCGAATGCGCTTACGTTTCCATTCATCGTTTATTATTCTGACGCAGTAACCCATTTGAAGGAGCTGAATTCAAAGTAATATGAATGTATTTATTTAGGGTTTCTAGAAATCATTTTTAAAAAGGATTTGGCTCTAGTATAATAAATTATTATTGTTTTTTTACAGCAATAAAATTACAACTTTTCGGGAAAGTAGGAAGCAATTATCAATCTACCGGAGATTATATTTGAAGTTCCAAGCTTGGAATCAATTCACCGCGCCCTTGATATTTCCCTGTTACAGAGCGTTGGTTGTGGCGGGTTTGGTGGTGGTTTATTACGGTATAGTGAGACTTCGAGGATGGACGAAATGCATTGCAGGGGCTTTGGCCTTGTACCACACAATAACAGCTCTTCTAATGTTTCTGTCCCTGGCCAAAATAAATTCCTTGTCCCAGGAATTTATAAGCTGGAGGAAAGCAGCAGGATATTCTAAGGCTGAGATGAAAGTGACAAAATCGTTGCTTCCATTTAGAGTTCACGTTGATCCCTTTGGCTACGTAGATACTGCAATGGTTTTGTCTATGCTGAGTGTTATTATAGACTCGACCGTGAGCATGCTTGTTCTTGATACAGAATAATTTATTGTTTAGAAACTGAATCTGTAATAATAAATTGTTAAAATATTATCCCGAATTTAAAAGAAAAATAAATACTGGAGCTTCACTATATAGTATTGGATCGAATATGTTGAGTTAGTTATATTTCAAGATTGGATATTTCAATAAGCATTGAAAGTCACGTTTCTTATCCTCACTGTCTAAAAATACGGTAAAACTCATCTTGACTTAGGTATTTCCAACCAACTTGAACAAATCCGTCTATAGGAGTGAATGTGGCTTTAAATTCTGAAAAATAATTATAATCTTGCATTTAAATTTGTTTCCCGCTGTTGATTCCTCAAATAATATTGTGCGATGATATTTGCATACCTTCAAGCCACTCTAAATTTCTGTGGTTGGGCAAGACGCTCATAGCTATTTTTAATGAGGGTAATTTTGTTAAAACATAATTTGCAGTTACACAGCTCATTAATTTAGGTATACCGTAGTCAGTTTGAACGCTCTTTGGATCTCTTTCAAAATTTTGAACAGGGTCTACTGTCAAGTGTTGTATTTCCCCCGTGATCCGTGATGGTCGTTTTTCCTGTTCGTGCTGGTCCCCGAGAATAAACTCAAGGTGATTTAAATCTTTGAGCAGAAATAAAACAAATGAAATTAAATCGTGAGAATAAGGATTAAATTATTGTTGATGCTTCATTTCTATAATATTTACCGTTTAAGTCAAGTAGTGAAGAATTTTGATGTTGCATTGATAAAATCTCCGGTGAAATATTTTGCTCTGGGGAGAAGCTCCTCAAGCGTTTGCAAACATCTTTTGGAATGCCGGATAAAATGGTATCCCAATAATAATCTTCTTGCATGGACCCGTGACGCTGCGACTCCAAATAAAATTTCAAGGAGTACAGGTTTGGCCAACCTTTACAAATGGTTGGGAAAATGAGAGTAAAATGTGTGATGGTAGAGAGCATCTCTACATTTTCTACGTTAGGAAACAAGCTCACAAGACTTTCCAGGCATTCGGGGGAAATGCCTTTAATTTTTAATGCCTTGATTCTGGAAGATACATCTGGAGTAAAGATCTCCGTAGGAAAATATTTCGGTAAATCCTCCTTGTATAGATCTTCATTCACTTCCAGAGAGTTCAAGCCTGGTAATAGTATGGTCAGTAAGGGTTGGGAAGTGTTGGATGGGAAAAACTCCGGTGGGGCTCCGTACTCTTCCATAGCTTTTTCATCAACCGCATCCTGCATGTAAGTGCGTCGGGTCCAGATTCTTCTCTCTCTTTCTTCAGAATCAAAATGTTTTTCTGAATTTTTCCAAAGGTTGTTTCTATCACGTATGCCACTTGGGACTACTTTTGAGTATCTTAAAATTTTTACGTTAGGCAAGGGCAAAGGGAATGGGAGGTAATGGATAGATTCTTCCAAAGGTGAGATGGTTAAAGTTTTTGCGGTAGTTGGACTTGTTTCCAGAAGTCGGTAAAATTCATTTTGAATTTGTATGAGTTCTTTCGCTCTTTCATCCGTACCTTGGTGGAAGGTCGAAGGATCCTTTAAATTAAAATGTTTGAGGCAAAATTTCCATATTTGTGGGACAGTTTGAACATTTGTACAGACAAGCCTCATGGCAAATTTATCCAAAAATTTACCCCAAAATTTTTAAAAATTTGCTCTTTTAAAATTTATTTCCCGGATATTACCCGAAATATTTCGAAAATTAATCACCAAAATTTCTTCCCGCAGATTTTTGCCAACAATTTTTGCTCTGTATTTTCCAGTATAATAATTTATTTAAATATGTCGTCTAGGTTACTCACAACTATAAAGCATTGGTCATTTGGTGGGGTAACTTGTTGCACTTTGCGTCTCTCTCCAGACTCTAAACTATACTTGGGATGATGCTGAAATTTTGAAAACACATGCGTTTAAGCACAAAATATATGTTAAAGGCCTGATAATAATAACAATGACCTTATTTAAATGACGGGTATCTGGAATCTGAACATGGGTCAAACCCGCATTGAAAAGGGCCAGTTGCTTGAAATAAGTACCATAAAGCCGAAAATCCGTATTCAGTACATCAGAAATTTCACTCGATTGCTCCATGGATTTGACCAAGTTTAACATTCCCAATTCCTGGATAAATCCCAACGATGTAACAGGCACGTCGAAAATCCCCTTTACATTTGGAAAGGCCTTTCTAATTAGTTTTAAAGACTCCTCTTCCTTCCTTCCCCAAAACAATACACCCCAATAGATCCTTTCCACATGGCTACGAACAATCACCTCCTTTGGGATCAAATTGTTCCTCAAGCTTCTCCAAGTAATTACAAGAGCATGAGGAAAAAATGACAAATAATCCATAAATTCTTCCAATTCTAGCAAGCTATCTTGAAAATTCACACCGTAGACAAGATGACCAAATTCCGAAAGAAACCAGGATATATTGTCCGGTGAGAAAATTCCAACTGTCAGTCGAACATTGATTAAAATCCTGTATTTTTGTGAAGCAATCCTTAGTCTTTCCGCTAAAGTCTCAATATCATCGAAAATTGCCACGGGTGCTTGGGACCCACTAAAAGGACAAATATCCAAACTTTTAGCAATAATTCTTTCTCCTTCGTTTTCATAATTGTGATCAATTGTAATTCTGAAGAGGCGTAAATCTTTCGAAGAGGAGTTCACCACTTGGAGCCAAGTTTTGCTCACTTTTCGACAGCTCAGTAAGTCCAAAAAGCGAAGGTGACTGAATATTTCCTTTAATATCTGAGACAAGAATCCGAGGGTAAAATTTATCACACAGTACAAAAAATGTTAACAATAAGTACGACTTCAAATAATAATTTTGCTACTAACCAAATAATTAGAAAATATTTTTTTCTCGGCGTTTTTCATTGAAGTTTCAATCACAGATCCATTGTAGTCTAAAGATGTATGGTTAGCATTGCCAAAATTATTACTGGATTTTGATAGGTCACTTTCCGCTAGATCCATTTTTTACAATGGTTATTCTTGTAAATTCTTGTAATGGCATTGGCTTAATTTCATGCACTAATCCTCAGTTTTTAACTACCTTTAGATTATTAATTTGTGTGAATATAGTGCCTTCCTAATTTTTTTAATACCTTGAACCCGAAAAGAATTTACGTACAGCCAAAAATAATTTCACTATTCAGCCCTAATTTTCAACACACGGTCTTTGCTTGCTGCACATTAACGTATCCATAGCCACATCTTCACGTAAAAGTTTGTTGAATTGAAATTGAATCAATACTTCCTATCTCCTTCCAAGCAGAATAAAGATATGTATAGGATGCAGTTAAAAACATTTGCAATTCATGAGATCCATTCAATCTACAAACAGGTGAAGCAAATAACAGAACATACATATACACAAAATAGGAAAATTTGACAATAGTTTTATTGGTTTACAAAATAATTTACACACACACGCACACACACAATCTCTACCTTTTTGGTTTCACAGAAAAAATTTCTTGAACAAGAATTAAAGAAGGAATGCCTGTTTCTTCCCAAGTCTGAACACAAAACTCAAGGTAATATAAGTTGCTTGCAGGATCCTATTAATATCATAATATTCTACTGGTATATAATATCATTTCCGTCAAAGAAATATTTTGGGGTAAAATGAGCCACGAAAACCAATTTAACAAGGGTTATACGTCCAAGTTTTTCAAAATCGTCAACTCATTCTGAATGTTCTGCACAATCTCCTCAACATCACTTCTACTGCTCAGTATGTTGGTGTCGACTCCAGTTCCAATTCGAATAGCACCATTGTAACTTAACGAGCTAAGGCCAACACCTGAAAAATCCAGATTTACAACTTTAACACATTTAGCTTCGTAAATTGTATTACGCTTGTAATATTATTCCCTGTTTTATTATTGCGGCTAGTTTCATTCAACGATCGAATTCAAAAGAGTGAACTGCTTCACTTACCACAACTCCCACGTAAAAGACCCCCTCCAAAAACCACATCATCTAATGGACATCCTAAGAAATCTATTACCCGATCCGGCCCTGGCATGCTAGTGAGTACCTTGGAATAAAATTTTTTATTTCAACTTTAATTAAAAATCCGTTTTTCACCCTCTTTTTTTCAATTTACATAAATCAAGTATTATACTTGATTTATGTAAATTGCTTCAACTTACAGCGGTAGTTGCGTAATTTTTATAAAGCGCCCGTATAACTGCTATTGGCAAGGCTCCAAAGATGGGTCCAGCTAAGAACATGGAAAGAGGAACGGAGGACGTCCTTTGCCGGTCCAACTCCGCAGCTATTTCTTCTATCCTCTCAAGTGGATCTTCCACGTCCAAGGGAAGGGTAATTATACATAGCGTTCTAATCCCGCATAAAAAGTAGTTGTGCAAAATTTACTTAATTTTTATTTTGTTATTTAATAGTCATTGCATTAACTAAAAATCTGGACAAAAAAATAAGCTAATGTATTTTTTTACGGGTGGGAAGGAGAATCTTACAAATGATTCCGCAATTTCGTTGGATGTCCCGGCATCGGCAAAGGAGTAAGGCAATGAATGGACCTCGGAACTTTGTACTGATGATCAATCATAAATCTTCGGATCCCTCCCGCAAAAGCCGTAAGTAAAATACACGTGAAACTAGTTTGGTGTTGGTTCTTTAAATCCTTGATAACTTCCAAAGGTATTCTTGGGGTCAATGCCACGTGACAATCCCTTGCTAGTCTCTTCTCCGGAATGTGCCATTCATTAAAGTCGACGGACTCAATGAACTGAAAAGCACCCTCAAACGGGGCCTTAAAGAGGTAAAATATAAAACCATAGGTTTTTTGCCACAAAGTTTTTTTGAAATACGCCGCCTCCGCCCGCTCATACTGAGCTATCATCAAATCAATGGTTATTAATTTCAAAACCGCGAATCCGTCAGCCAAGGAATGATGAATTCGGAGCACCAACAGAGATTTGGGTTGATTCACCGGATCCCCGTCCTTCATGATAACATTATGGGCGAGGTAGGCCTCCCAAGGGCTCCTCTTGGGCGCGAAGGGTGTTCGGATAAATTCTGCTCCCAAAAGCATTTGCACCTCCTCCGTAACCCCTTCCTTGGCTATCCTTTCCGCGTAAATCCCATCGTAATAACGGACATGGTTCTCAATTTTAAAGTCCTCATCCCATTTCCAAAAATGGTAGCCCATCCAATTCACAACATACTGTTGTCCTTCCTGATTCAATAAAGTCCCGTCAGGGTTTTTGGTTAAAATTACCCTCGATGCGTTTTCCCGGAACACTTCCAAATCAACCACTCCATCAACTACTCCCGCCACAAAAATATTATTTAGAGGGGTCCCCTCATAAATATCGTCCACTGCTAAAGTAGCTCCTCTCGTGTGTAAAATTTTGCTTAGTTGAGGATTAAGACAAGGTCCCAATTTTGAGATGATCCAGCGGTAAAAATACAATGGTGTAAGTGAGACTAAAATCACTGGAACCATTACAAAAAGAATCAAGCCCAGGATGAAGGAACAAATAAATTTTATCACGCTTCTACAACACGTTTTTTGAGCCATTTCAAGGGATTTAAAAAAAACAACTTATATTATTGTCCAAAAATATTTTTCCCATTTAGGAATCACAAAATATTGAAACCCACTCCTTATCTAACAAACCTATTTGACAATTGAAAAGTTTTCAAGTGTGGGAAAAGTCATGAGAGTTAATAAAATTCCTTGAGCAAAAGTCACTTTGACTAGAAAGAAAAGATAGACAGAAAAATTTTGGGTAAAGAAGAGGTAAGAACTTGAAAGGAGCAATGAGCTCTGGGATTTCTGTCTCACTGTATAAGTATGAATGAATATGAACATGTAAAATGCATGTATTGGGATATGTGAGAATTCCTATATATCCAGAAGGTTGCGTAAAAACCTGCAAAAACTCACCTTGATTCGTGTGTATGTATGTATTCACTTGCGTTGTAATGTAAAACAATGATGAGATGGAGAGAGATTTCATCCATGATTTTAGGGGCTTTTCCGTTCGTAAGTAAAGAGGATGAATGCATGCGTGAGTTAATGTGGTAGTTTATAAGAGTTAGAGTATATTTTTGCTGGAAAAAACTCGTTTGACCGGTTCCTACGTGCAAAGTGCAAGGTAACACATTGCATTTTTGTATCCATAGTGTATAATGCCCAAGAAGTTGATGTGCATGAAAATTTCCTTTAATATCTGCGAAACATTTGTTTTTGTTACAATTTAAAAGTTAAAATGATATAACATTTTATATGACATTTTCATGTAATCAATATATAATTTGAAAATATTTTTGCTTCGTTGCTACTCAAGGAAATTCCAAACACAAATCCATTTCAACCCGACCTCATATTTTTCTCTTTGGAACCGTTGTTTTTATTATCTTAACAAATGTTGAATATTTCCAATAAATAGTTTTTCTAACAAGTAAGAAATTATTTTCCTAAAATTTTCTTTAATGAGCTTTAATGAGCAGTTTATCTATATCTCATAGGGTATTCTAAGTCATTTTGTTGCCTAAATTTTTCATATTAAGCTATACTTGCAATTAGAGGATCGTTATGCTACCTCCGTCCAATATTACAAGTACACAAGCTATAGGGAACCTCTCAGGAGCGAATGACTGTATCCTCAAATTCCTAATAATATATTTTTCAAAAAATAGTCATTCTTCAGTTGAGGATACAAGTTTCCATAAAACTAGTCAAGAATTCCATGTACATGCTCAGTAATGATGATTTAATTGGGTAAAGCTCTACCAGTGCGGAAGCTATGTGAGTGTGCGTTGATTTTTATAAAACTAAAAGACTGCTACATTCATAATAGCAACTAATAGCGGGAGATATGCTCCAATATCCATGAGCTATTCCCACAATAACTCGTAAAGTAAACAAAGTCTGCACGCACACGAGTTTAAAGTCAGTCTTCCAGCATCTGAATCGAAAGGTTTAAAAAACCTCTCACTCTCACCAGTAAATATTACGTTTAAAATATTACTTGTACATATATTTGTAGATATATTTGTAAATGTTTTAATCAACGCAACGGTGTTATTATAAATAACATTGAGATGAAGCGGAAAGAGTAATTTCAATGAAACCTAACCTAACCTAACCTAATAATAAACCGCAATATTCCAAGCAAAAATCTAATACCTGACTGGTCAGGAGAAATTGTTGGCTAATTAAAAACGTCAGATTCAAAAATACAAAATTTATTTCTGCCATTACGAATGAAAAGACCAAAGCAAATACGCTGCCATAGTTATAAACACAAAAACTGTAAAAATTATAGTTTCTCTTGTTGGCTGTGACAATTCTTCATCTTGAACTGAGCCTGCACACGGCCCAATAATTTCATGTCCTCTGTCTGTTGGCAAGGCTCCACTTCGTCTTCTTCTACGATTTTTCGATGTAAGCGCGTACAACCTGGATAAAATATAATACAATGTAAGCATATATATGTCTAAGAAAATATTCCTCAACGTCAGTTCTGAATATCTTTAACAATCGACAGTCAAAATTTATGGATAAAATAATTCAAACAGGAAAAATAATTAGTCGTACCTCATTTTGAAGGGCTCCTTTGCCACCAATCCGCCTCCAGTTCGTCTTTGAATTTTCAGAATAAATAAAATGCTGTTTTTATTGCCTTGTCAATTCGTCACATACCCTTATTTATATTTGACTTCAACAGAACACTTTATAGGTAAGGAATGATTCAGTTATTTCTGTTTCATGTTTCATGTCTTTCGTCAATTCTAGCGTACGTACTTATGCATCCGCCTTTCGTATTTAAAACAAGTAGTTTTGACATACGTTTACCATATATATACACATACATATATTGTTTGGAACTTGTGTAAAAGATATTGCTATGAGTCACACGAGTGTCTATTCCTCTTCCACACGTCAATATTTTCCTTTACCTGGAAAAAGTTGACGACGGCAGACACGATGATTATAAAAACAAAAAATTATATACGCAGATGTTACTAACCATCACCTGATAATATGCACGTAAGCTTTATTTAACAGGAGGGAAGAAATACAAAAATTATCCAATTTAGCTCAACCTGTATAGAGATAGGTCAATTGCGAGATAATATGCACGCCATCGGAAAAATATCATATATGCGTCATGTATTTAATTAAACTACATTTAGTGTTGTGCGCCTCATTTATTGGGGTTATAGTATTTATATGCATTCTAGTTCCCGAATGTCCCAAGACATAAAATTTTCGATAGGCTACAATCATTGAAAAAAATTGACTCAAGAAATACACAGCCCTTTATTGGCTAAATAAATGCATGTCACATGTTTGTAAGTACACAGAACAGAAACACACGTTAGAGGCTTGCACTTGAACAGTTTAACCTTGGTAGCAATGCAATATGCAATGTGTTGATAGCATTTTATATTTTTAGAAGCCAAGTTATATCAAGTTCTATTTACACACTTGCTATATGCTTTACTAGCTTTACCTTATCTCTGTATATTTTGCTCGTGAATACTGAAACAGGATGAAAAAAGTTGTGTTAAATCTAATGATATTATACATATCAAATATATAAGTCAGGTGTTTTAGGCTCGTACATAGACAAATAATAATATTGTTCCCAACTATTAATCACAAGCATTCAAGTTAGCATCGGCAACCCGATGTGCTTTATCGCAGGACTGAGCACGTATAAGCCGCTTCACGTTTCCAATCGAGGTACACATGGTAAAACAAAGCTTGGCGACTTCGGAGTCCGCAGCTTCATTTCGCGCCCCTTTCTGCAAATGGCCAAGGCAAATTTTCACTATGTCCAATACTAAGTCATTCTCCAGCAACGCCAGTCGTTCTTGTTGCAAATAGTACAGGTAATAAGCTCGGCCAATGGCGACATCCACAAAATCTGTTGAAAAATGTAAAACCATGGAAATTAAAAATTGGGCAAAATATTTCTATTTGAGCTTAAAATCTTTGATGGAGATATTAAGGTGTGACTACGGTTGAAGGAATTATTTGGTATCATTTGTAATATTAATAAAATGTGGAAATATTTTTTTACTATTTTTCTCTGCCCAATCTGGAATAAGTTGGGAATAAATTTCCTTGCAATGTTCCGCTCGTTCTACAAGCTTTAAAAACAGGCCCCAGGATTTGGAATCATCTAGATTCTCAAGATTTTCAAATTTTTCAAAGGGAAAAAGTCGAACGAACTCGAGCTCCAGCCGAAGAAGAAGATAATTGCTGGGATGAAGCTCCTTTGGCTTGGATCCATTTAAATATTCACAGATTTGCTCAAACTTCTCCTCATTTGAGTCAGAAGACTCGAGAATCTTCTCCGTTTCCCCCGTAACTTCCTCAATTATGGCGGCAACCTCGGATTCTGACATTTTCTCTCTGCAATTCAAGCATTTCCAGTCACTCTCAAAGTCCAGGGGATCCTCAGGTAATAAAAATGGAGTCTCGGCATTGTTTCCCAAACATTTGGGGCAAATTAAAGCTGAGAAAAATGTCTGCCCCTCGGTAGGATCTGCACAGCGGGAGCATTGGCATAATAATTTATGATCCTGAAAGATCTTCTCACGTCTTCGCAAAGTCCCAAGGACTAACCACCGATCTCTGTAAGCAATTTGAAGCGTTTGACCTTTCTTCACTTCGGTCTTTGTCCGAAGTCTCATGGGGAAGCTTTCAGCGGGGTCGTAGACGACTTGGGTGGTGAGGTTGGGTGAGCAGCCATGGGATGCCATGGAGGTTTTAAAGTATAGAGCCATTCCATAAAACCTTACTTCATCGGATTCGGAATTATAAAAGCTAAACCCGTTGACTCTTCGGACACCATTTATTCTTCGGACCACTTGTTCGTCGATGTTTTCCATGCCACAAACCTCCGTCAAAAATTCATATTCTTTGCTCTTTTCTGGGGAGGATCCATTAGTAGCATCAGGGTTTTCCATGGCTTTGACTTCAGGTGAGGCTGCAAGATCTTGCAGATTTTTCCAGCTCTCCGGATCCCTTTGTTCCATTAAAGCGCAACGTAGAATGAAGATCATTTTTAGGGTGCGGGGGGACTGAATCACACCTCGACCTTTGAAAATGCTGCATTCTTCAGAACTGTGAAACTGAAAAATAGCATAACTTGAGAATCCTTTCTAAACCCAAAATATTTCCGTTAGCATTGAATCAAATGTTACTGAATCCTTTTCAATGAAATGTCATCACAATTTCACTCAAAAATTTGAAAACGTTTTTCACAATTATAATATATTCCATAAATATATTTTCAAATTTTTCTAAAAATTTCATTCAAATTTTTATAAAAATTTTATTCAATTTTTTTTAAAAAGACTTCAAATTTTTTGATGAAATTAAAAGAAATGAAAATCTACCGTCAAGTCAAATTTTTAATTCAAAAAATATGTTAAATTTGACCTTACTTTATCAATGCCCACACAATCACTACTACACACTGGCCAGGAACAATTGCCGCACTTTTGGAACTTCACCCCTTGATTTTGAGACTTGAGACAACCAATGCAAATTAAAAGCGGCCGACCAGTCTCCAAATCCCAATCATGATGTCCAGAGGGCGCTACTACTAACGGTATTTCATCAATAATAATTGCCAAACCCTTCAAATCCTCCTCTGCTTCTAAATACCTTCCTAATTTGGAAGAAAATTTTACAGAGAACTTGGAACCTGCTTGTACTACTTGCAAATTTTCTTGCTTATCCTCTTCCTGCGGAATGCTCATTGTCAGGCAAAATTTTTAATTAATACTTTTCAAAAAAAAATTGGACTAAAAAGGAAATTTCCAAATCAATTAATCTCAATCAAACTTTTTCCCCACCAATTTTCCAGCTAATTTTAAAAATAAAATGAAAATGTGAAATTTGAGAGGAGATGATTTTTGGAATAACTAAAAAGGAATTCCTGAATGAAGAAATGATTTCTAGTCCGCATCTCCCAACAACGTGAGGGAATACCGGCTACTCATGAGCAGGTATAAGTACTGGTGATAATCACATCTGCAACTCAGCTGTTTCTTCCCATTTGACATGTGAATGCGAGCGAATAATGGATGTAATGCTAATGCTAAAGCTTCTAGAGATCAGATATTTATTCTATTTACATTTATTCCTCCCAACCTTTATGAGATCTCATTTGGCTCGGGACAGGACGTCCAAACGATGCAGCAAGTTAAATGTGCCAATTATCCAGGGCAAGAGGTTTAGAGAAGAGCCACACCGAGTCACTTGTAATTCTTATCTCTACAAAGAACCTGCTACTTCTTCGCAGTCAGCACCTTCTTATCCCAAGTTAAGCATCATTACAATAGTTTTACGGTGTCAAAGAAACAGAGGGGAACGTTTTTTTGCCTACACTACTCCACACAACAACGCTCACCGTCCCGGTTCCCTTATCATCTGTTGATCTTCTTGAAGAAAGGAAATTTCCCTGGATTTTATCCAAATGTTTTACCAGTTTCCTATACATTATTGTTTCTCAACTGTATCCCGTGTGCACATCCGTACAGAAGCAAAAGTGTTTTATTAGGTGATTTACGACAGGAGCTCAAATTTACCGAAAAACGTCTCTGGGCTTTTTGCAGTTAATTGTAATCCTAAATTATTATACGTTCCATATTTCATGCTCAATTTTTCAAGTAAATCTTTACTTTTCACACTGTGGGGCACAGATTTTTCAAATAGCGGAAATATTTAACACCAAGTGTATTATTATTAACGTAGTTATTTTATTTGGGGACGACGATGCAGCGTAATTTAAAAACTAATTAGTGTAATTATTATTGCTGATTTTGTAAGTAAGAGGATTTTGGATGGAATGTGTAAGGAAGTAGAGGCAGAATAGAAGTAAAGAAGGAAGTTGCTTGTTCATAAAAGCCCCAAAGATCCGGATGACGGATGTATATTCTTCCTTTAAAAATAGTTTTCTATAGATAGCAGATGTTTCCTCTTGGCAGGCTTGACACTGCATAAATTATAACTTTTACACGCAAGCCTTCTCTCCCACTAGAGAAATCTTCTAAAAAATAGTCTTGAATTTTTTTCTGCAACGGTTTATTGAAATTGATCATCATGTAATCTTCGGAAGAATAATTTTCATATGACACCTCACTACGTGGAAAGTTGAAAGTTAAAATAATTAATTAGGCAGTGCTTTCCTTTCATTTGAGCTCCTGTCTAAAAATATGATTTACTTTGGTTCACTTTGGGGGTGGTTATGCATGGTGGTTCTAGGATTCCATTTATTTTACATTAATACACTCATTTGCGTCAGAGGTGTGTAGGATTAATAGGAGTTTGTCTTTTCCTTCTTGATTTACTTGTATATACAGAGAAACGGCGGTGTCTTTCAGTAGTTTGCAAGTGAACCTTCAAAGTTAATGAGCAAGATTTGTTCATATTTATGCTAAGAAAATTATTTTCAAATCCTGAAAGGTGAAATTGTCTATTCGTCATCATTCCGCATAAAACCATGGGTTTATTATATTAACGACCAATTTTCTACGTAAATTATGTAGTTTAGTTACTCAAGTGGTCATCTGGTTTTTTTTAAGTGAAAGGGAAAAATGTATTTTTATTTCCATTGACTGACTGGAATAATAAATATTTGATACAAATATTTTGTGAGAAGTTTTTCTACACCTCTATAGTGATCTGAAAACACTGTTCTAAGGAGAGAAATGAAATAAAAATGGAGTGGTAAAAATTTATGTTGGATTTAAAGATTCAGTTTATTTTCTTTCGCCCATTTCTTCATTATTGCGAGCATTTTCTCGGCTTGTGGATTTGAAGAGTTCCTTAAAAGTTGGATCATGTCAATGAGGGACTCCCTACGTATAAAAAAAATTGGCAATTAACATTTTTTGAGTTTTTGAATGTGGGGGTTAGAATTAATTAGTGTGGATGAAGAATTTTGGTTTTCTGTACTTTGGCTCATGACCAGCAATGATGAGCTGGAAAACACCGGCAGCGGATCCCCGTTTCCCTTCCCAATTTTCCTGCGTCGCTTCGAATTTCTCCAGGATGTCAAATGCTTTTGCAGCGTAGTAGAACTGACCCATTCGGTAGCATTCATTTGCCACGAGCTGAAATTGTGAAAAAAGTCGTATAAACGCTTGAAGAATGCATTCATTTTAAGAATGTGGTGTCATTTTGAAGGACCTGTAACAGCTGAAAGGATTCGGATCCTGTGTCCATTCGCTCATATAACTCCCAAGCTAAACGAGGCTTCTTGTTCATGATGTCTAGGGGAAAAAATTGGAGTAGGAAAAAAATTGTATTTACATTAGACTTTCAAAGCAGGGCGTGTGAGTAATATTATTTTACGAGGAATGAAAAGCATTTCCTTGCATTTACTACTATATAATACTATGTGAGGCTAAACTTGGCTCCAAAGAAAAAATTAAGAGCTGTTTGTACAAATGTCGTAGTGTGCTTCATTATTAGCGTGACGGGACGGGAGAAGAGATTGTATATTTATGCATGTACATTACAGAAGCAAACAAAAACAACTTACAGCACCGAGCCAGCCACTGTGTGTATGTGAAGTCACTACGAATCTTCTCACTCTGGATCATCGTGAGAAGAGATTCAGCTTCCGCGTACTTGTTTGTCATTGCAGTAGCCTGAAAGTCAAAATGAACTTGGGTTTAAAGACTCTAAATGAACAAATATGTTCAGACCTACGCCACGGAGCTACGGTGATTGATTATTACAAATTATATTTTTTTACAGCCTACTCCATAGAAGTACTAACCTGTGCAAAATTAAAATTGAACGTATCATCGTTGTAGTAATGTGTCCGGACGGAATTCAGGTACAAAATGCAATGATCAAAGTTTGAGTTGAGGAAATGGGCTGAAGCCATACAAAGTCTGCCAAACACACTGTCGTGTTCGGATTCACTGGCAATATATATTTGTTAATTATGACAACTTGACAGAGAGACATAATAGTTATGGAAAACATTTGCATTAGCTCATGCTATAATTATATTACCTGGATCCAATTCTATTGTAATAATTCTGGGCAATGGCAAGATTCTCCTTCTAAAATAATTCATAGAAAATGACAACTATTGAATCTTCTTTCACTATTTTACACCCAGTGCATCCACTGCACAACGATTGGAATACTTCTTTTGTTGTTATAATAGTACTAACTCTAAAGTAGTAATATTTTTTCTTAAAAGGGTAGTGAAAACTTCATTCATACATTTCCATGCTGTTGATGGAGCAACACATTTATTATAGCAAACAATATCAGCTCAGGAATTGTTTTTGGCTTTGTTTCCTTCATGAGTGCCGACGCATTGGCAACATCATCCTACAAAAAATTTAAAAGTAGCGTGGATTTAATATTTAATCATGCAATTAACATGATCATTTGCATATCTGCGTAGCTCTTCCCTTCCTCAAGTTTACCTGATGGAGATAAAAAATAATCAAGTTGAGCCTCGCTTCCGGGATGACATCCACTAACTTTGGAAGGACTTGTAGAGCGCCTTCCCCTCCCCGAAAAACCACCAAATTGTGTCGAATTAGATCGTAAGCGTTGGAAAAGAGTCCATGCTTCGTCTGCTCTTCTTGGTGCTATCAACAAAATGTACTTAATTATCGCAAGAAATAAATAATTATTATTGGACAATTTCTAAATAATAATTAAACTAACTAACCAAGATATTAAAAATAGGCTTTAAATCCTTCTCCGCAGCAGTCCCAGTGTACAGTCTAAATGTATTACAAGCTCTTAAATTCGTAGCAATTGCCGAATCCGGGTAGGCCTGTAAATACACTGCCAGAACTTCCTGAGATACGTCATAATACTCCAAACGATGGTAGCATAAAGCCACGTACACGTTCAAGGCAACAAAGTCCCTAGAAAAAAATCATCCAATGACATGTACACCAGTCCCATTTAAAAGGCCCATAAAAGTTGTAAAAAATAACTCAAAAACCTCTCCTCCATCAATTTCTGAACAAGCGGAAGCTGAACATCACATCGTGACATAATAAGATCAACAAGGTAGCAGGAAAGGATGACAGGGAATTGTTTGGGAGTTGTACGAGGTAAACTATTGTATAATTAATTAGGAATCCAACACAAACATTTTCACAAAAATTAAATAAAGCGCAAATGTTTCTTTTATATGTATTTGGGAAATACTTGTACCGATTATCCAGGAGAATACGCTTGTAAATATCAATGGAGCTTTGGTAATCCATTCGAAGGTAGTGAATGGATGCTAGAGAGAGTTGATTTTCCAAAGTTTCCTCCAGCTGACGATGATAGTTCATCAGTTCCTCTTCATTCAAGAGTTTATGAGCCAGGTGAAAGAGAAGTCTCGTCCGAAGATTAGAGTCCGTCCCTTTCTCCGCCGCCTCCTTCGCTTCCTTATACATCCCCATACAGAAGTAACAGCAGGCTATGTTCAGCCACGTTAGACCCTGAGTCGCTGCATCTTGTTTCGTAAACATCGTTTTATATTCATCCAGGGCCTTCCGATAGTCTCCAAGATGGAAGCAACAGTAAGGGATTAAAGCAGGATTTTGCAGCTCATTGATACTTCTTTGGAACTAGAAATTCGAAGATATTTGTGAATTATTTATATAATTCTCATTAAATCATACATATAGCGTTACTTACTTCCAACAGAGTTAAAGCCCCAATGAAATCCCTTTTAGCTAGAAAGTCTTCCAATTTAGGAAATTGCTTCTGCAAGTTCTCCCCCATAGAACTAGACCCTGCTCCTCCAGGCTCCTGTGATGGTCTCGCTCTTGATAGCAACTGCAAATAAAATCCAACTTACAATTAATGATCCGATGCTGTCATGCTGCATGCTGCATAAGCTATGCCTTACTATGAGACAGATAGGAGAGGAATTTCGTTTAATATCTTTATTTTTGAAGTACTTACCATTTTGCCCCTACAAATTCTAAGCGTTTGCCTGGCAATAAACTATATCTATAATTTATAGTTAGCACAGTAAAAACGATAATAATAATTATTATTATTATTGATAAGTCAATAGGCTAGCAACCAAATTAAATCTCTGGAGTTAGTAACTGGAACTGGTGTCGGCAAAAACAGGTCACACTGTGATACACGTAATATCAATTATTCCTGATGTAGTTTTGTAGGAATAAAATAAAATATTATTATTAAATGTCGAATTGACCGTCTTATGCAATGACAGTTGAGATGAGGTATGAAATACATCACACAGTTGTGGCAATTTGACTAGCAAAAGATTTTGGTAGGAACTTTGTATTGACTGGACATTTCCCTGGCAACGGGGTCCAAATAAAGTGCAGCTTATTCCACTATTGAACAGCTTCTATATGTATGAGGCTATTGTTCGACATATATAGTCATGCCTTAGAGCACACAGTCTGTGTTTTGATGTGGCTTTTAGTATTGGGTGAAATAAATCGCAATTAAATTAATAATTTAGGAATAGGAGGCATCTTTATGGCAGAAATAATTATTCAATGAGTATAATGTGTTCCGCAAATAAGCATAGGTATAAGTGATAAGTTGATAAGTATGAGTTTGCTTTATATAGTTAAAAATACTCCTTATTGGCATATGTCATTATTTAATCGTTTCGGGATTATTATCCAAAATCAATTATCAATAAACTTAAAAGTGGAGAAAATGAAATGCCATTCTTGAAACCGTTTTAAGTGTGACTACCGGCAGCGGAGGTGCCTGAATCACTATCAGGATCACCCTTGCGCGGACGGTTCTTTCGTTCCAAAACTGCAGCATATTCGTTGTAATGAGCTTTTCGTTTTTCTTCAAAATGCTTTCGCCTTTTCTTCTCATCCTCTGTTAAATCCTCCAAGGAACTAATCGAACCGACAGTGGGAACAGATTGCGTTTTATTGAGCTTCTTCTTCTCATTTAAGTCTCGGATTCTGTGCTTGAGAGAAAAAATAAAATTATGGAACCACCAACCACCCAGTATGTGGTAAACGTTACGTGATTCTACTTTTAAGAGAAATTGGAAATTCTACTCACTTTTTGGCCACTTCATTAGGATCCACCTTCGGAGTTTCATCCTCAGGTCCGGTGTAATCATAATTATAGGGAGTATCGGGCTCCAGAATTTTCATATGACCATAGTCTTTGTCTGCAGGGTGCAAAGTGGCAATTATGTTCATCTCATCATAATGAGCTGCTTTCTTGGATTGGCTGGGGGAGAAAATAAGCAAGAGTGATTCTTTTTAGAAGAAAAACTATTTTTTACACGATTCTACTAGTACTAACATACTAAACTGCGATATTTTCAAGGTCAATATAGTACATATGAATAAAATAATTATTACGCTTTCATCCGTGTTGACGACTCAGATGTATTAGAGTGTTGGTCCTGCTGGAGGCTGGCTGGTGTTTGAAATCCTGGTGTACTTTTTAAAATTCCTTTCTTTTTCTTACCGCTTTTACTTTTCCTTTCGGAATTTCCTGCTGAGTTATCATTGGCAGCCATTTTTAATTCATGTAACTAACTTCATTAATAAACGCTCAGGGTATAAGGGTTGATGGTTGATGCAATGGACTGTGACTTGTGACTCGTAAGTGGGCTGTGGAATTTGTCTGGGTAATTTACAATTTGGGTGGTTCACAATTCCCAATCACATACGGGCAATAGCACAGCTAATGGGCTAATAAATGCTGGTTGGTTTGGGGCAATATTTTAAAAGTTTCACATTGAGTGAGACCTGAGATTATCCTGGGTAAGTCTAAGTCTGTAGTCTGGCTGGACTGGACTTCGTCTTAACATGACATATGATCTCATCCTCTACACATGACCTCGGAGATTTCGTGTTATAAAAATTTCGTGTGTAGTTCTGAAAACCTACATTTTTAGCGTGAAAACAACACGTGTTACGAAAATACGTTGTCATCTTGTCATTTTGTAATACATAATCCACCCACATTACATTGTTTCAATTTCAAGCATGACGTACAAGGTACAAGTATAAACTATAAACACTAACGCATATAGCGTAGGTTGCACCATTGCAGTAGATCAGGGTGAAAGTAAAAAAATTCAAAGAGAAGAGGAAAAAAAATTTATGTATAGTAACCAATAAAATGGAAAAAAATTTATAATAATATTGTTACAAAATAAATATCATTGGGTTAAGATTATTTTGATTTTTAATGGCACAGAATAAATAATTTCATTATCACAAAAGGCACTCTTAAGAACGTTAATTCTTAAGCAATATTTTATACTGCAGCAGCAAGCTGCTTTCACCCCCTTTCTTAGTGAAAAATTTCAAATTCAAGGCGATCGGTTGGCGATGCGATGCGATCAGAATTAATAATAACGTAGAAAAATAATTTTAAAAAATCACTGCAGACGTGCCAAGCTACCATGCAATCTGCAGCCTTTATACTGCTGGAGGAGGTTAGATTTTTGGTTAGCGTTGACAATTATGAAGGGTTAACTTTAGCTTACAATAAGAAATAATAATAATTAGCTTTGGACGTTGGCTACTAAATATGAACATTTCCAGTTCCAAATACGCCATTAACATCCTATACTATAGAGCATATTTTAATGTACAGCGTATACGTATTTTCTAGAGCCAACATTTAAGCTGTACACATTCCCAATTCCCACCAAATTTCCCGAAAAATGCTAATTCAATTGTTACAGAAAAGCCTGCCAGATGTAAGACAAAAGACAATAGACAACTCCAATATTATATATGGGCTATTGGAGCATGGCTTTCTCATACAACAAACCTTTTTTAAGATCAAATTACGAAGGGCTTCTGCCATTAAATGAAAAGCTATTTGTTATTTTAAATCATCCATGTAGATCAAATCCAGAATCCTACAGCATTTGGATGAGATTACCCTTCTGAGATGTCGCTTGGTTTCTCGTCAGCTTCGAGACATAGTGGATGAGATCTACAGCTTTCCGGGTCGATTAAATGACCAAAAACTTCGGCGTCGGCGTTGCCTTCTCACCTGGATTCCACTCTCCACCTCCTCAAAATCCGGAGCTAAAAGTTTTTTCCGAATTAAGCGCCTTATCATTGGAAAACTGATGATAGATTCTTTAAAGAATGCCCCTCTCCAATATTCGTGGGATACAGTTGAAGAAATTATCTTTACCAGGGCCGTTACATCCAAAAATTATCATGCACTATTGAAAGCCTGTGGATCTGTGAAGGTTATCCGCGTGAATTACTTGGCTATTGGCGGTGGGTAAGATTTCCCCTACTAAGATAAAAACTACTTCTTTGTTTTCGGATGTAAAAACAATCTCGGCTAATCAATTATGCGCGCAAATATTGAAGGTCTAAGAAGGAAAGCCAATTTCTTTCGTCGTTTGTTCCATCCAAAAGTTGAAGTTCCAAGAGACTTGGATTCAAGCTATTTCTTACCGAATTTAAAGGCGATCCACGTTGACAGGGGTTTGAATACCGCTGAATTCATTGAGAATAGGAATAGGAACAAGTTTAAGCATTTTGACGCAGACTTGTACTTCCGCACCATGGCAAATATTATTGATGATTTGGAGAAAGAGGTTCAGAACAGCATTCTGGAGATCCTTAGGGAGGAGCAGGAGCATACAAGTATAGATGATCCAGTTACCGGGTTCTTTTTCAGCAAACCCCATTCGGTCAATCGATTTCCCATGCGGAACCGTGTTTTAAATGCTTTTGCTTCAAAATTAAGACCAGTCTGAATGATTCAATACATGTTCAAAACTCTAGTGGACAGGACAAGAACTTGCCAGCATTTAAAAAAATGAAATTGACGGTTTGTTTCGGCAAGCCAACATGCGAGTAAAGTACTTTAATAATAAATAAAAGAGCTTCACCAACAACGAAGTTTAAAAAACTTGTAAAACCATTTTAATGCGAAACATGCATATTGAAATATCTTAAAAAACAATTGTTGATAAAAGCTAAATTACAATACAAGGAACCGGAGTCGAAATTCCAAACTCCAGCAGAAGGCACAAAGTTGAAGTTGTAAACAATTTGTGTTTTGAAAGTTAGTATTGACGATTCTATGATTATAAAACGCTAACCTCGCATCTAACTAAATTACTACACGCAATGAAAATCTTTTAGGGACTTGAGAATATTTTAAAACGAGGAACTGACACATCCTGTTCTTCCTGAAAGCTCCCCGTATTATCATAATCACCTCCACCGCCCATTGCAGCATTCGAGGTGTTGAAAGAAATCCGACCTGAAATAGAGCTGGAGCTTGCTGAGCTTCTGGATCTATTATGAGCAACGCTGCGGTAGAAGTTCAGTTGCTCTTCTTGCTGCAACCGATTTGTGAGTAAGGATGCGTTGTCTACCATAGGAAAATGTTGAAGGCGCGTTGAGGACCATGCCTGGAAAAGAAAGAAACACGGCCAAATTTAAGAATCCGGTCAAAGAGAAACGCCATGTTTGATAATAATTCCAATTGACGGAGATAACAAAAATGAAATTTACTGTGGTTGTAGGGGCTAAGGCCATATCAGCTGAAATAAACTATTATTATTATATATTTGATAATGATATTAAGGAACTTACAATAGTTAGTAATGCAGCCCCACTCTCTAAATTATTTTGAAACTCTATTGCAAGCGGATGTTCTAGAGCAAATCCTCGGATAAACCCAAGAGGAAATAGATAGTCTACAGATCGTTTTTGAACCCTAAACACAGCTATGACGCTGGAAGTATCAAATAAAATAGCCAGCCTGGTGCCACAGGGTGAGATGCAAAGATTTTGAACCTTTCCTCCGACCCTGGTGAGAAAATGCGAAAAAACATTTTTTACCTACTTTTTAAAAACCCAATACATCATTTTTCATATTCCTAAGAGAGCCAACTTAAAAGAAAATTAGTTCATATCTTTTGAAGTTCCTTACTTGAATGTATCACCAGTCCCATCTTGCAATACCTTAATAACTCTCAAATCAAATACTGGAATAGCGGATCTGGTTTGCTCCGCTTCAAAGAAGTCCTCCTCAACTGGTAGAACCCGAATTGTGTACAAAATGGAGTCACTCGCAAAGATTATCATCCCACCATCCGGAGCCCAGCACATTGCTTCCACTGCTGAACCGGAAGTTTTCCAACGATTTGAGGCCCATTCCTTATTTGCAGACCAGACTCTTCATAAACAGAAATCACCAAAGCATTGTATTTACTAATACAAACTAATAATTTACTTTAAAAGTGCAAAAAACTAACCTGAACGCAGCTGTTGGAGTATTACTAAATATTTGGGTGCCAGTGGGTGACCACCGAGCCATTGGAACACCCCCTCCTCCATATCTATGTAAAGCAAATGGCTCGAAGGTGTTCGCACACCAAATGTAAATAGAATTGTCCCACGAGGAAGATGATACCAAATGCCTGCCCTAAAATTAAAAACATAAAATAAATAATGTGCAATCATTAATTCCAACTCCCTTGTAAAAAAAATCACAAAAAAGCAAGCTCCTTCTGGCTAAATCTCTTTTAACTCTCTTACATTTGCAGAGTATTGAACGGAGGTCACAGGTGAGTGCCCACTTGCGGTCAACAATCGTGCTCGATTGGCATTTGGTTTTAACGATGCATCTAAACTCCACACAAGTACTCCTTTCTCCACAGCAGCTACCAGTTCTCTATCCGTATGAGGTCTACCATAAAGAAATGATCAATTATAATTTTTTGTCCCCACATAAATATTTAACTTATGTGTCTTAATTATTGTATGCCACAATCGCAAATAAAAATAATTATTATTGATGCATGATACATGTACAGCATTTCTGAAAATGTATACGGAAATTGAAATAGGTAATACATCAACTGGTTTTTCTGTGAGTACTCTCTACAGTTACAACATGGAAATGAATGCCTCAGTCTGTTTACTTAAACAGCTTCTTATAAAAACTCCTTCACGCTACGAAAGCTAGTAATAATTAATAATACAACTAGAACTAATTGTAAAATGCAGGAACCATTAAATCGCACTCCATCATACCTCCAAGCCAAACCAGCAACTCGCACTTGATCTGGCGACTTAAGATAGGGAAATCCATCATCAACCCCACTACTAAAAATCCGAATGCTATCATCATGAAGGGCTACGGCTAATTTCGAAAAGGTTGGATGCCAACTCAGGGCTCTTATCCAAGCACCCTTCCAACCTCGTATTGGTGAATACTTTTCTATTAGTTCGTCCGTATCCAACTGCAACAAAAATATAATTCAACAATATTTTGTCCCCCAAATTGAAGCCTTGTACCCCTCAAACTCTCTTTTCTCACTTACCCCGTAATGAGGATAGAGTTTCACAACAAACTTCCTCCGTCCTTTATGAAGTGCATCCCAAAAGCTCACCACACTTGCCACGACCCTTCTCACTCCATTGGGAATCCCTTGTTCATGATTAATGTATCGCATGGCATCCGAAAAACCACCATCCAACAGAGAGCTCCATAGGCCCTTTAGCCAACTCTCATGAGTAGATATGATATAGCTCTCCAATGAGTCTGTGGTCACTCTAATTGATGGAATCTTCAAAGGGACAACTGGCTTTAAGTTAGACCCCATTATTTGATGGTAACTCTCAGAGAAATTTAGGTAGGGAGCGAAGTCCACCGGACCCACTTCAGAAACAGTGACAGTCCTGAGTAAGTTGGCCACTTCACAGAGGGTCACCTTCCCCGGTGCGGGGATCATCGGGAAACGCTCTAGCGTTGCTATCGGACGAACGTTCTCCATGTTCAGTTCTTCTAAGTCAAATTTCAGGGATAATTTTGAAATTACATTTGGGCGTTAGCGTTACAACAAATTATTATTAATATTATTATTATAGCTCTTGTGTAACTTTACTTACATTTTCAATTCAATATATACTTCTAAACGTGCGTAACAATTATTCAGTAGTTATTCACATATATACGTATACTTCTGGGGAGTGATTTCAAGACTGAGGATAATGAAGATTAAGCGAAGTACGACGATCTGACCATTTAAACACGGAGACTTTCCCTAGAAAGTTTCTACAATGAAACCGGCGCGGGTGGATGCAGTTGCAGACGAATGTAAAAAAAAACAGAAAAATATGTAAAGTCAAAGTCGTTGATTTTTATGAATCTTCCCGCGCTATTTACGATTTGTCAAGACATTTAATGAAAGTCATTGAGTTTAATGTTCTTCATCTTCATCGCATATTTTTCATGTTACGTCTACCTGCTGTCTGTTGTGCTCCTCTTCAGTGATCATACGGTGTCGTTCTATGTGATTAAAACTTATTGTTATTTAGCAGTAGTTAAATATTTACACTAAAAATAAAGGAAAGGACGGCAGAGGGAAAGTTAGCCGCTTAAACGAGAATGGGATTAAAGATTTGAAATTGAAATACATAGAAATAATAACAGAATACTGGCAATTTGTCAAACCCGTCTTTCCTGCTCAGTGTATATATTTTTGTAGTTTTAATGAGGTTAATACTGACAACTGACTGAACTGACCTATTCTAATTCTGGCTTTTGCAATCTGTAGCTTTATGAGATTCAGATTTCAAATAATCGAAGATATTGTAAAGAAAGGGGAGAGCAGAAATGTTATCCAGTAAAAACTAAGGTAAAGGAAATTGTAATTGAATTATATATTGGTTTGAGTTGGTGGTTTGTGAAATGTTTGAAATGTAAAAGGGGTTTGAAATATATTAACTTCATATTCGTCTAGTACTTAATAATGATATTGTAAAAGTAGTAATTTGTTTGAGATTTGTATGTTTTTTTAATTACTGAATTTTTGTATCTTTAAAGGATATATTTAAAGGCAGCTGAACATCATTGTTAAAGTCAGGACCTTTTAGTGTGAGATTGACCCTGGAATTGCTTGAAGCCCATGTGTTCAGCCTTTAGTAAGAATAAATCGAAATAATCACGGGTATGTTGAGAAGAGGAGCTGGAATACATGCAGTTTCTTATGAAATCGAATAAACTTGAAGAAGGGATTGCCGGTCCAATGTCACAGAAGTTCCGCTTCCGGTCCTTCGTCTATGGCGTGGTTCTGGCTTCTTGTACTTGGATAGCGGTGATGTATCTTTACTGGAGTATAAACGGAGAACCGTCTAGGGGGAAGGAGCTGCGGCTGTTTGAACATCGAGATCCGGACAGTTATGTGCCGCTTCGACAGAAATTTTCTTTTTTGCAGCAAAAGGAAAAGCAATATTTTAAAGGGGGAGAGAAATCTCTTAATGATGTTCATATTTCCGACCGTAAATACCTTGGATTAAAATCTCAGGACTCGGGAGCTAAACTAATTGTAAGTGAAGAAGGGGAGAAGATGCCAAGTTGGAAAGCTAAATTTAGGAAGTTGATTGGGGATCAAGAGACCTATAGAAATAGTGATTTATTGATAAGTCAGCTCAGCTCAAAAGTCCGGGTTTTGCCGGACGCTTTGGAATCCCAGGATCAGCTGGGCTTGGTGAAAACTATTGAGGAGAAGAGAATGAGAGAGGATGGATATAGGAAGTACGCTTTTAATGCGCTAATTAGCTCGAGATTGGGGAATGTGCGGAATATAACGGATACGAGACATGATAAGTAAGTGAAACTTACTGTTTTAATTTCTGTATTAAGTGTGAATGTACATGCTACAAATGCATGAATGAACGGATACGTAACTATTTACACTTGAAGTAAGTACGTATTGTGTCGGTCTGCAAAATCAGTTACAATTTGTTTTAAATTTTGTATTTCACGTTAGAGTAATAATTTTGTGTTCAATGTCATTGAGGTGCTTTTCTTTCATTCTACAGGTGTGAATTTATTCGCTATCCAGGAAACCTTCCTCGAGCATCTGTGATCATTTGCTTTTACAACGAAGAGTATCACGTTCTACTCAGGACGGTTCACAGTGTATTGGAACGATCCAACCCAAATAGCCTTCATGAGATTCTCTTAATAGATGATTTCAGTGATCATGGTACGGGAAGTAATTAATTTAGCCTAAAACACACATTTATTAACGACTTGCGTAAAAAGCTATGATTGGATGCTCTTTACCATCCCCAGAGAACCTCCACTCTGAGATTGTCGATTACGTCAGAGGTAATTTGCCTACAAAAGTGACAGTTTTAAAAACTCCTAATCGAGCTGGTCTCATCCGTGCCAGAATTTTCGGGGCAAGGCATGCTACAGGAGATGTGAGTATTGGAAATTGGAATATAAACTTTAGTCGTTGAAACTTATAAATCTATTTTATCGAGCTATGAATTTCATTGGCTGGTATGTAACAGTAGTTTATGTTTATTATGTGTTGCAGGTGTTAGTATTTTTAGACTCGCACGTAGAACCAAATGTGAATTGGTTGGATCCATTGCTAGCTCCTATTCAGAAAGATAGGAAGACCGTGACTACTCCAATTATAGATATTATTAATGCTGACACTTTTGCGTACACAAGAAGTCCCCTGGTAAAAGGCGGTTTTAATTGGGGTCTGCATTTTAAATGGGATAACGTGCCTCGGTCCTTATTAAAAACTCGTGATGATTTTGTCAAACCAATTGTGTAAGATTATCTATTTATGTGCTTAGAATTTGTGATTTAGTGTATTTTTCTCACTCAAGCTTAAAATTTCAGGTCACCCACAATGGCTGGTGGACTATTTGCTATTAAAAAAGATTATTTTCATGAACTCGGGGAGTACGACGATGGAATGGAAGTCTGGGGTGGTGAAAACGTGGAGCTATCTTTTCGAGTAAGTCTCTGCAATGCTTGGTCCAAAATGTGTTCTGAAACTTCCGGAACATATAAGCTACTTGGCAGGTGTATGATGTATTCCGACATTCAGACTATTATTCGTGCCCACTATTTTTAATATCCGATTGTTTCAAAGTTGTGGCTATGTGGTGGACGTCTGGTCATAATCCCGTGCTCAAGAGTTGGCCATGTTTTCCGTCGTCGTAGGCCCTACGGTGCTGCGGGTGGGGAAGACACAACTCTGAGGAATTCCGTTCGCGTAGCTGAAGTATGGTTGGATGAATACAAGGTTAGGATTAGGGTACCTTGGTGTTGCTTTAACTACAATAAATAAAGTAATCTGTTGTGTTGTAGTGTCAGTAGTGTAGTGTATCTAGGATTTCATTCCTCTCTTCGAATCATTATAGGAAAATTTCTACAATGCCAAACCGGAAGCCAAATCTATAGATTATGGTGATGTATCCTCGAGGATAGCATTAAGAAAGGAACTTAACTGCAAGCCTTTCAAGTGGTACGTTGACAACATTTATCCGGATATCTTGAATCAAATCCCTTTGTCGAACCAAAGTAGCAGCGCTGATGATAAGAATAAGAACACTTTTAAATCCAAATTTAAATCCATGCAATACTGGAGGGCTCGTAAGCGAGTTTATGCTTCCCAGTTTCAGTTGAACTTAGTGGGTACCAAACTCTGTATCCAATCTGAAAAACCTGTAATGACAAAAAATTCCGAGCTCTGGCTTCAAAGGTGCTCTGATTCTGACAAAAAACAGGTATCTTCTATCGTATCTATCTACCGTAAAATAATTTTTCCATTTAAGACGGTTGCTTGATTGTTTATTAAATATAAGTTTAAACTTTGAATGATTTTTTGCAGCGTTGGTTCGAAACTGAAAAACATGAATTCGTCCTAGCTGAAATGTTGTGTTTGAATGCTGATGACGATAAGCCTCGACTGGCAAAATGTCATGAGCTGCAGGGTAATCAGGAATGGCAACATTCACTTGATGTGAGAATTTTTGTTTCAGCAAACTAAAATATGCACAGCTGAGGTTTTGCGTTTACAAGTAATATTAAATATTATTATTAATATTTTCGCACCCTATAGACTAATACGACAATCTACAATCTTGCTGTGGGTCAGTGCCTAGGTATTGGCGCAGGAGTCAAGCCGACGATGGGAACCAAGTTATCGATGGAAATATGCACAAGTGGCAACAGGAATCTCAGATTTGATCTGATCAACTACCGCGACCTAAGTTAGAAAAGTGAAGCAGCTAAATCAGTATACTAAGATTATATAGTGACATGACCCTATTTTATGGGCCAATTATCTTAAAGACTGCTTCGGTTGTTTGTCGTCCTTGGTGGACCTGTCATTTGTGATTACTACTTGGTTGTTAATGTGAATTCTAGGTTGCTGATAATTATTGTGAATTTTAATATAAGTAACGTTCGGTAATTTCTACCATATCAGTTTGTAAACTTGTACCGTTTTGTAAACTTGTAACAGTCAAAAGGTACACGCCTTTATTCATTTAATGCTGAAAATGTGCACATTTATTCGTTTTTCTCTGTTCTTACTTAAGTCCCGTAATAATTATGCTTTGACGTCTGCCTGATCTGCCTGCTATAACACAAGCTGTAGTTATTAGTTATTCCAGCCGTAATTGATAGTGCAGTTTGGCCACTGCCACTACTACAAATAATGAACACTCAGACATGCTCCTTGTCTTCTTCATCGAACACAAATTAATGATCGCTAAGTTATAATATCTATCAAATTGGTACTATTATGAAGTGAGATGAAGTGTAAACTACCTACACGCAGGGAACTTCCTGCAGATTTCTTCAGCGTCACCACTCCCCTTAGACAGATACGTGACAATGAAAGCCATCTTCACTACTTAAACACCTGTTAAAACTAACTAAGCCACTATTTCGCTGAATACGAACATATTGATACCAGAAACACATGGGAACATAGATCTGTCTCTAACTTTAAGCATTTACTTCATTACTTTTAAAGTGAGTGATACTACCGTAGGTTTTTGAGGGTGCCAAATATTTTAAGATTAATATTAATAATAATTATTATTATTACTAGCTTTAACTTAAACTGCACCTACGCTACAATAGCAATATCATGTAAAGCAATCAACTCTCAATGTAGCAAGTAGGGTATTTGGTATCAAAACCATTCAATAAATGAGAATCTACTTGCTCTTTATAGTATTCGAATTCAGTATAATTTTGCTACATAGATAATTCATAATTCATAATTCATTGGTCATTTGGTTATGTCATGACTTTTTGCTTATAGCTTGGCAGGGTACACAAATACGTACCGAAGTAGCGTCAAGTGTTCATCATTAATAATTATTAAACTGCAAGTATATACAGCATAATCATATGAGTCCATTAATCCTTTCCCAGCCGTAAGCAAAATGCAAAATAGCATCATTGGACAAGAGACGAGATCTTCTTGTCTTGAATCAATGAAAGTAAATATCTATAGCGTTGCCATGAGGCACCATACGCATAAGACATCCTTGGAGCATCATATGGGAACTCGTAAGTATCCTTACTTCGTCTGGAATTTCAATCCCGTACACACACACAGCAGTCCGGATCTGCTCAATCTGCTGTCTCCGTCTAATTTCACTACTGTGCTTCACATTCCTGTGGTCTGAATTAAAACAGTTTGAATGGATTGTAAATACACATTTAGAGCCATAAATTTGCGCAATAATAATTGAAGAAATAAATTTTGACAGTTGAGAACTTGAGAAATTTGGGAATTATTTAGATTCAGAAGTGCAAATTCAAATAAGTGGATCCATTGGAAGGCTTTTCCCCGCTAAACCGGAATATTACTTCGTAAGAAATTCATGTTCGTATTGGTTTACTTTTTCCACCGAATTTTAATGGAAATATTTACTCATTTTTATTGCAGGAAAGGATGACGTAGCTTCGAAAGTTCACCAGTCCTCACGTCGTTCTATTCCAAGAATTTCTGAAGAGGCAAGTCTTCCAATTTTGTCCGAGCTATTGTCATGAAGGTTGTGAAGCCAACTTGGGTAAACCATGAAGGTACGGACTCCCGCTTTTATGTGTCCTTGAGGTTATGATTATATGCTGCAGTGATTTTTGGACTGCACTAATTTCAGAAAGGACGTAATGAAACTCTTTATTTTATGAGTAGTTTAACAACTGAGAGGATTGGAATTTTATTATTGTAGAATTCGAGGAAAAATCGTTGTAACTGTTGTAAGGGGTGGGTTAACCTGAATTATTGATTTTTGATAATTGATTTTTTCCGCATATCGTTGTATCATTACATTACGCTACTTATTATTGTTAGCTTAGGTACGCTGCACACTGCACAAAGGGCGAGTTTAAATTTTACAATTAAATCAAAGCGATTTTCAACTTTAAAATGCTTTTTTTGAGGGAGCTTTTGGAGTCGCTCAGCAAGTTGCAGTTGAAGGTCCAGTGGTCGGGTGAAGGCTATTAGGTAGCCCAGTTTAAAGCAAATAAGATTGACTGAAGAATTATGACGGAGGAAAATATTTGTTCTTGTAAAGAATTGATGGCGTACTAATTACTAACTAATTGGAGGTTGAATTTAACAGGTCTGCCCATCTTCGCCATTGACGTTCACCCGGAAGGCACTCGCTTTGCCACGGGTGGCCAAGGCAGTAACACTGGTGGCCGGATCTCAATATGGAACATAGTCCCGGTGCTAGATGAGGGTCGAAGTCAAGACGAGAATATTCCGAAGCTTCTTTGTGAGTTGGAATTCCACGCTTGTGTCAATGCCCTTCGGTGGAGTAACTCTGGACAGTTCCTTAGTTCCGGTGGGGATGACCGCACCGTTGAGATATACAAGTGCTCTTCGAAATACAATGGGGCCTCGGTCCTTCCAACAAGCAGCAATCCTTTCGCCAAGGCCAGTCACGAGCAGTGGCGTTCCATCGCTACCCTCTCTGGTCACACTGGAGATATCCTTGATGTCTCTTGGGCCCCGAGCGACAAGTACCTGGCATCCGCCTCAGTCGACAACTCTGTCATTATCTGGGATGCCCAGAACTTCCCCCATATGATTACACAGCTTCGAGGTCACACTAGTCTAGTAAAAGGAGTAACATGGGATCCTATTGGGAAATTCGTTGCGTCCCAATCAGATGACCGTACGCTGCGGATCTGGCGCACCGGGGATTGGCAACTTGAACACATTGTAAAGGAGCCATTTTCAGAATGCGGTGGGACGACTCATGTTTTACGTTTGGACTGGTCACCTGATGGGATGTATTTGGTATCCGCCCATGCGATGAATGCAGGGGGACCCACTGCTCAAATTGTGGAAAGAACTGGATGGAAGACAGACAAGGATTTCGTAGGTCACCGGAAAGCTGTTGTGTGTGTTCGATTCAACCGGAATATTCTTCAAAGAGAAGGAAATAAAAGTAAAACCTGCTTCGTGGCCTTAGGTTCTCGGGATCGAGCAGTATCTGTGTGGTCTGCAGCTCTCAAAAGGCCCTTGGTAGTTTTAAGAGATCTTTTCAAAAATTCCATAATGGACATAAGTTGGTCCTCCTGTGGAACTATCCTCACATGTTGTTCATACGATGGGACAGTGGCAGTAGCTCAGTTCACTACATCCGAAATTGGGAAGCCAATTTCTACCAATGAAGTTGCATCTCTGCATCAGCAAACTTACGGAAATAATGTAATGTCAACTAATTATTCCTGCAATCTTGTTCAAGATGTTTCAATACTCAAAGGGCAGATGAAACATTTTATGCAAAGCACTACAGATAAGTCAGAAAAGAGTGCAGATTCCAAAAAGGAAAATAATGTAGAGCAGAAAAAAGATTCTGAGACTCAGAAAGAAAAGAAAGAAAAACCTGAACCTGAAATTGTTACAAATACCACAAACGGTACCACTGGGAATGATAATAGCAATAATGTTAACACTTCCTTAATCAATAATTCTTCTACTTCCCCGGGAAAAAGTTCCCCTTCAAAAATTAAAACTGAAAATGATAGTTCAAGCCGACCAGAAACTAGTAACCATGGTAAAGCCACATCTCCAGTAAAAGGTCCACTTTATAAACAGATTGAAACTGTTCGGAATGATGGTAAGAGGAGGATAACCCCTCAGTTCCTGTTACCACAAGATACGTCGTCCAGCAATAACAAGCTAGAAGATCTGAATACGAATTCTGCGACGACACAAAGTGCTTTCAAACCAGAATCAGCAGACAAAACGACGACGGATCAAGATAAGTCGAAAGAGGAGGAAAAAGAAGGTACCAATTCTATAACAACTGATAAAGTTGCTCTTCTAGAAGCCAGAGTTACTGACGCTGGAACAACATCAGAGAAGATACAAGAACCAGCTCCAGTGAGTACGAGACCCAGAATTAGTACAGGTAGTGGCGGAAGCAATGACGCTTCTAAAAGTGAGGCTCCGAAAAGTTCCAGCGCATTAGTTAGTAGTAGTCAACAGGAGAAGCCAAAGGCACCAGTTTTAGCGCCTGCTAGTGCTGTTGTAAAGAGGAAACGTAGTGGTGAAGAAGCTGAAGCTAAACCTTCCAAAAAGGGAAAAGCGAATTCTGTTATCTCTCCTGGTCCTGCCGCAAATACCGTGGCTATGTCAGCTCCAAAAACTGTTCCAACCATGCATGGCAAGGGCAGAGACAAAACAGGAATCGGGGAAGGACCTTCCGGGGGGGTTGGAATTGATGGTGGTTACCCAAGTGGCTTCTCGGAAGTTCCAGTTGGAGTAGGGACTTCTCCGAGTAAAGCTGCTAGAACAAAGTTGCCCGCTATGAAGTTAGAGCAAAATGTTCTCCAGGTTAGCAAAAAAATCTTGTCTCTTGGACGAACTCGGGAAGAATTCATGATATTTTATTTGGTTTGTTTGTTGTAGGTTGTTGTCAAGAAAACAGGGGGCTATCACCTGGCTGTAGAAAACCATAAAAAAGTGGGAAGATTTTCATCTCACAGTGTCACATGTCGTCACGAAAAGGACTCCCTAGACGGTTTGAGCTGGACAGTATGCATGGAATCTCCAATTTGTGGTATGACAGGGGATGCTTTTCGAGTGGTTGTTCTCTGTGAGGATTGTACTTGTCATGTGCTGGATATGAAAGGAAGATATTCTTTGCCTCCAATTGTGGTCCCAAACTACCCCCATAGCATGATCGTCCGGGAGCAGTACCTGATGATCACCACTGTAAAAGCAACGCTTCATATGTGGAATATCCATTTAAAGAAAAATGTAATTCGATCTGAGAGTTTGTTACCTTTGCTCAACCAGACTTGTCCAGGATTGGGTAAATAACAGTTATTTTTTTTACATGATTTAAGTTTCAGTGCTACGTACACACTAAGTGATGTTCGTAATAATAAATTCTAAATTCGCAGTATACTATTTATTCATCGTTATTTTACAGGCGGAAGACCAGTTGAAATAAGTCGGAGTACAATACTTGTCGGCGGTGTACCTTTGATAATTCTGTCAAATGGTAAATCATATAAATTTAGCCCAGAAATGCAAAGTTGGATGCTGTTTGTGAATGTGACCCCAAGCTTTGCATCAGTGGATATGCGAGATCAAATGATGGAGAACTCAACTCCTGGCCACATGGCCATGTGGGTTGGGAGTGCACGTGATGTTAATTACGCTGCTGTGAGCGAAGCCAAATTAAAACTTGCCGGAGCCATTGATTCGAAGAAGAGTGCCGATGTGAAGACTGCCATGCATAGTTTAGGTGTCAGTTTGGCCAGAGAAGGTTTGGAACTGGAGCTTCGTCATTTACTTCAAGATCTTCTAGGACCTTGTCATAGTGGTGCGGTGGCTTTTGGCAATAATCCGAATGCTAACAACAATACAAGTAGTAGCAATAGTGGTATGGGTTGGAATCCACTCGTTGTAGGAGTGCCTAAAAGAGAGGTGCTCAGAACTATTCTGAAGGACATTGTCATTGATCTCCGGTGGCAAGATTTGTTTTGTGAATTCAACGAACTGCTAGAATTTGCAGAATCTAATATTAACGGAATGGATGTGTCTTAATTAGTGCTGCATTTTATTTGTAATTAGCTTAACGTGAAAAATGCAGCTGGCTAAAACGTTTCTCATTAAGTATAGTTTCAATTTCCAGTACTATGTAGCAGGTGTTTTGTAATTTGCTTATTTTCTACAACCTTGATTTACTTCATTTTATATAAGTGAATGGTGTTGTTATTTAAAAATTTGTGTATTTAAGTAACTAGTTAAACCTAAAGTAAGCTACTAACAGCATTTGGATTATTTTTCAATGCCCTCCTGCGCGATTTTAAATGCAAGAAACCAAAGGGTGATGATTTGTCCATGCTCATTTTTTATTGGATGCATTTCTTTAAGTAGACACTTAGATTTCTTGAAAACTGAGCATTCTGTTTAGCTTTTAGCTACGTTACGCCTCTTTAGGCAGTTTAAATTTATTAGGCTTGCATTTTAAGTTCTGAGTAAATCAATTCAAAAATAATAATAATTAATTTCCGTAATTTTGTATGGAACACTACTATTCCATTATCAAGAAGTAGTAATAATAATAATTATGAATTATGACTATTACTTGTAACTATTTATGAGGAAATCTTTCCTACTGCGTACTCATCCGGTTAAATGTGTTTCTACTGATGTACAAATAAATACACCTACTTCCCCGTGAAGTGAGAAGTGCGAATAATTTCATTCAGTTTTTCTAACTCAGCCACGATTTAAATCGTGTGTAGATACGTATCGAATATGGAATATCTAGGACTCACGGAGAATTTAGACTAATTTTAATCTAACTGTCCGAGGTTGCGTTTTATTTATGTGTCAACAGGGAGTGATCTACGTGTAGCAACATGGGGGAATCATTTTCTTCGTTTAAGATACTATTGTTTGCTCGATTTTCATGCACGAATTTTATTAAACAAATTTCAGTATGTATTTTATCTGATGGTACCATTGATTAGCAGCTAAAATTTAAGGGTTTATGGTAGCAAACAAACATTTTCCTGATGTAAGATGCTAATTGAGGCCTAGGTCATTGATGTACCTCCCAGGGTTCAAGCTGGAGAGGGGAACATTGTCTTACACATCTTACTTTACTTACAAAAATTGAAAATAACTGACTCACACACTCGGTAAGGTAAGTAAATACTGAAATTGTAATTGTAAGCAGTTCAAGCAGGTAAATAGCTTGATAAGTTTATTAATCTTCATCACCTATAGTCAACCTACCAAAAATGTTCGAGTTCCAAGTAAGCAGAAAACATTAAATAAACAATAAAAAGTAAAATAACTACAAAAGATTATTAGAACTAGTTAAAATTAATGCCTTGGGCCATGGCTCAAGGATAGACTTGGCAATTAAATATTCCCTTTAATTTAACTCATAAGAGCTTCTTCGCTTGTCCTGAATTGAGTCCAAGAAACTATGAATCCATTCGCTGAAGTTTATTACTCGGGTAAATACGGCATAGTTATTGTAATTGCAGTATTTCGAGCCTCTATTGTCCTTTGTCCCTTTGTACGAATCCCCATTGCTAATAATACCCTAAAAAGCACAAAAAACTCCCATATAGTTGCCACACCATTCCTTTTTTATTAAATTTTAGATCCACAATGAAAAAATGTACTTAGTACTGTTAGCAATGTAAACACACATACTTGAATGATAAATTTTGTACTAGACTGGGTTGTGTCAGCAAAATAAAGACCGCCCCCACTATCCCCATTGCAGACTGCAGTGCCTAAATATGGGGAAAACGTAAAAACACGTTTAGTACTATGTGAATTACAAATCTCTGAAATATTTGCATCGATATTTAATATCAATATTGGGTGGTCCCGATATTGCGTACTTTTACCATTGAGATACCCAGCACAAAACTGGGAGTCTGTTGGGGTCCTGTCCAAGGCCTCTCTGCAGGCTTGTGCCGTTACGTAAGGCAGTGCCGTTTCCTTCAATTCTTGGCCAATTTCACCTTTCTCATCAACACCAAAGCCCACAGCCTAACAAAATTACAGAAAGTAAATAAAATTAGTTTCAAATTTATTCGGGTAGTCAATTTTTTCGGCTATAAAAAATCATTGTAAATTGTGCAGAAAAACTTAATAGGGACTCACGTAGCCCTTGATGGTGCTGCTATATTCCAAATGTATTCTCTCTAAGGTCCTGTGATCAGCATTTCTGCGTGATGGCCAACAAACAGGTTTGATGTAGTCAGACAGTTCCACATCATCACTCAGCTGAACTAAAGCAATGTCACTGTTGAAAGTAACGGCATTGTATGTCTCAGGAATTGAGATTTTTTCAATCTAGAATATGAATTGAATGGAAAAATGAATGACAATGATCGTTATGGAAGATAATCATGAATCATATGATACACTATGACTTACTTTAAATATTCTAGCATGAGGATCGTCCAAGTTTAGAACAAAGTCACTACTCCGGGCTGCCAGCACTACCAGCAACTCTTCGTTAGGAATTTTTGTGGTAGTCGCCAAGTATGTGACACAATGCGCTGCAGTAAGTAAAACGTTTTTCGAAATCAAAGCTCCACCACATCGATAAGACCATGCTACATCGCTAGTATTGGTGAATATTGTCGCATGCCATGGCCAGGAAACTCGTTCCGAGAGGGCGCCGTTCACAATGAAAGCATTCTTTGGTAGAGAGGAAATGCCACAGTTAAGTTTGCAACCAAACTCAGCAACGGGCCGCCAGTGACCTCCTTCCGTGCAGTTCCTCTGAATGGTATCATAACCGAAAACTGGTGAAAAATGCTTGCGGCAATGGTAAGTAGCTGTGGAACCGGCCCAGCCACCATCTTGACACTCATCCCCTCTACCTCGCAAATGTCGGCAACTAATCAATCCACCCTGAAAATACAATTCTGAATTATAGTTTCCTTTTCGGTACTAATTGTTTTTTTTCAAATATTTTATCCCTACTTCTGACGCATCCAGAGCTGGACACCGCTTCTGCCTGTAAGTAAGGATATCATCCTCAGGATACGGAAAATCCGGTTCCCTATGTGGCGCTTCGGTGTACCTAGGCCTGGACGTTGTTCTCGGAGGCTTGGTGGTATGATCCGCGAAATAATTCGGATATTTTGATGTCTGATACTGATTGCTGTTACTATGGTTCAAACGGACTCCCTGTTCCCAATCGGCAATGTGTAAATCATCCTCATCCTCAAAAAGGGAAGAATGCGTTGTTGTGCTTACTGGGCGTGGTCTGTTCGTCCTCCGGGGATCCGAATTCGTTGCAGGTCTGGATGTTTGAATACTTAAAGGGTTTGTTCTACTGGTTGTAACGGGAGAGTCAAAGGGTGTTACGGCTAAATAAGGTCTTTGAGTAGCGGGTCTCTTTGTGGTTGACCTAGGTGTGGTGGTGGTAGTAGTAGTTGTGGTAGTAGAAGTGGTGGTTGTAGTTGCTTTAGGTTTCACAATCCCGTGTACTTCTCGAAGAATCCAGTCCATAAATTTAGAGAGTCGAGTAAATACAATGGGCTCGTTGCAACTAAAGGGAAGACCTGTACGAATGCCCTTGAGTCTCGTGGCGTTAGAGGCTATGCTAATAAAACCGGCACCCGCGTAGTGTGTGCAAACTTCAGAGCCTGTTTAATTAATGAGGAATAAAAAATTTTGTTCATCGAATTTTAATGTTTCCAATCAGTAGTAATGAACTAGAAAATCACCTTTTTTAATGCCCGCGCAGAAAGTGTTCTCTCTCACTAGCTTGGAATGAGTTGAGCTGCTATTTTGACATTTTCTTGAATTAACTGGGGTGAGCAGTGCTAGCTTAGCGTCCATGTAGTTGTTTAAAGCTACAAGCTGTACGTAATAGAACAAGTTATTTTTATAATTTTTGGCGAAATAAAGGTGTCATCCGAAATAATTTTCGGGCTGAAGACAGAACAATACTACGAGAGAACAGCAACATAACATTATATCAGATTAGGGTCTAAAAATAAGTAAAGCGTCAGTGCTTGGTGTCTAGTTAGTCTTGAGAATGAAGTCCAACTATTATTCAGTATAGCCTAATCTAAATAATGTGGTGACGCTTGGATTTTGGAAGCCAAAATGGTGTGTAATGTAATGTAATGTAATGTAATAAAAAAATGGTGTGAAAATAAAAAAAACGTGCTACAAGCAGTTCTACATCAGAACAAAACAACCGTCTCTCACCCGTCCCGAGGCAATCTCTTGAGAATCTTCTTGAGCCGTGGGTATACAAATGGGATGCAAATTTCTCGATAGTCTTATTGGCTGAAGAATCATGTTAAAATTTCAATGAATTAAAATGCCATCTATCGTTTTCCCAGAAAACCTGTTTTATTTTACGGAATAACACATTTAAACATCGAAACAGACTTACACTCTTTAGCATAATTACTGCAAGGTCCGACTCAAAATCAATGGGATTGTAGTCTTCGTGCAGTATAACCTTTGACACTGGAAGGTGCTTGGAGCTAGCATTACCCTGACTGGAGTAATTGAAGTTACCTGCATAAATTCGGATGTCCTGTGGATTTAAGAAGACGGTTTGCCGCTGTAGTGTATATTGCATACACTGAGCACCTGGAAAAATAAAACTGTATTGTTTTTCTCCACATTTTTCAAAACCTTGATAAGTTCAATATTTGCCAACAATTTTTAAATACCTGTTAAAATAGCTTTCGTTGAAACCAAAGTTCCAGCACAAGTATAGCTAAAATTGCCAGAACCCACGCGATCCTCGGTAAAAATGCCGACATTCCATGGCCAAGGTCCAATTTCATCATCGATATCCGCCACTGAGTCTGACCAACCACAATCTTCCTGACATTTTAAGGAAAGCCGTGTATCCAACCAGCTCCCATCCGCACAAACGGTTATGATCTTATTGGCTGTAGAGTCTTTCGTCGGCTTCCAGGAGTCACGACATCTGCAAACACACCGCGTATATACATACAATTATCTGTCTGTATTTACACGTGCTCCAAGATACATCAAATGAACATGGGTTCATTTGATGTATCTTGAACTTGAAATGTCAATAATATTTTTGACTCATTTCTCATTTCCAAGCCAACCTTATTTCTATGATGGTGTTGGACGGCCATGATTCTCTATTATTGCACTCAGAAGAAAGATTCCAGTCCGTGTTGTTGCAAACGGCTATCTGAGTCTCATGTAGCCTCATGGGAGCACAGCTCCGTGTGTTTTCTACAATAAATATTATTTTTATTGAATTATATCACACATAAATAAAAACAAGTAAAGAACCAGTACAAGAATAAATTTTTTATGTAAAAACTTACGTGCCCAACATTTTTTGTGTAGGAAAATCACAAAAATAAATATTATTGCCACTTTAAACATTTTGCATCAAGTTTATTGGTTTCTATCAACAGATTCACTATTTTGTCACATCTATACCCAGACCGTTAAGTACATGCAAAAATAAAAATACACTTCACAAACAATTATAATTCCAGAAGACACTGCACAAATAATCTAACAATAAGACAGGTGCTTGAACTTTGTTGATCCTCAAATAAAACCAGTGTGTTCGAGGTAAGTTCGTAACTTGAGAAATGATCAAAATGGAAGTTTTACATAAACTTATTATTGAAATCAAGAGGATTTTAGAGCTTTAGATGTGGTGATGTCCATGTAAACAGGAGCTACTCATCCTATAGATTAAACAGGAAAAAAACTCAGGGACATCCAAAACAGGAAAAGTAAAGAATCTTGAAGATGCATATGTATTGCGAGGTGATATATACAGAGCATAGGAATAATTTATTCCTTTGTAGCAAATGCGTCCGTTAAAATTGCTTATTCTGGTCACACTATTAGCTCACTGATCAGCCAAGAAATATTTTTATCGAGTTGTTGATTTCATCTTCCATGCCATGGATTGACCATGATCATTGAATTATTGAATAAGCAAATGATATAACTGCCCAAAGATACCTTTGCAATTAATGGCAAGCACAACCTTAGTAAATACATACATACATATTTCCGACGATACATCATATATGTGCAGTACTTTAAAGTATATATACTACCTTTGTTTATTCCTCAGGTTTTAAAGACAAAAGTGGTTGTGTGTGTTCATCTTTTTTTCATTTACGTTTACTTTTGCTTATGGACTGCTTACGATGGTGGAACCTACAATATACCTCTTCATATGCGGAAAAACATACCTATTAAGTATAGTAATTATTTGATACAATGGGAACCCCTGGGAAAGGTCTTGATCTGGAACTAATTATTGTATTTACTCCAACTCCCATATGTTTTTTTATAATTCCGAGAAGCAATACATTATATAAAAATTCAAGTCTCGGCTTACGAGGTCATTCTTTATGTAATTGCATGCATGGACTCATTTATCATGGAGTCAACTTTTGACGTCGTGAAGACTTTTAGTAAAAATCGTAGAACAATAATAAATCATAAATAGTGCACCGCAAAACAAATGCAAATCAAATCACAGGAAAAACATTGATTGACTGATACAACATTTATCCTACAGTCCGGTATATACATATTTAGTGCGATTACAATTTGTACTTTTTTTAGCATATATCTCGATTAGAGTCTGATCGTGACTTTCCCCACGGTGAAGTATAAATATATCCAACAGATGATCGTCAGAGGTTTGTGGAGCATAATTGCACAAAATATAATGCTAAACCTGTAAATAGTGTTGTAATTTGTTCTGTTCTTGTTCTCCCTGAAAACTGCCAAAAAACTGAACAATCTATATAGTTTAGTTCTTTCCGAATTGTACTTGTTATTGTTCTCCTAGATTGTTCTTGTTCTGGCTTAACCCGGTATTGTTCTGCCACGGGATAGGATTTGAATTTTTTCTTCTTGAACTCGTTTTGTTCTACGCCGTCGTATGATTTAGTTCTTGTTCTGTTTTGTTCTAAGTCAAAAGTTTAGTTTTTGTTTTGTTCTTCGAACAGAACTAAATTTAAAGAAAAAGAGCCATCCAAATCCGAACTACATTGCAGCACTACCTGTAAGGATTATCCAGGGTTTTACGCGGCATGTAGCAAACCGGTTCTGCGAGTTCAATAAAAACAATGTTCCCAACGGAATTTGTAATGGTAGGGAGGAATGGGTAAAGGTGTATATTCGAATTGTAAGTATTGGTGTATTATTATTAAGGCAAAAATACGTAAGCAAGGAAAGGATTGAAAAATAAAAGAGCATGTATGAATGAAATGAAGCTGTTTTCAATGATTTTTCATAACCATAATTATATATAATTAATTACGTTGTGCTCGAAGGATGATGGAAACTTCAAGTTCCATTGTCACATTAGATATAATATTTGTATATTTCTGGAACTATGCTCTCCATCTACCTACTAGTGCACAAACTGTTAAGCGGATAATTTTCAGTTACTTTTTTATTTGACACTGTGAATAGACATTTTTTTAAATTGGCGAACATGGAAAATATTTCTCAATTTTTTTTGTACATCCAGAAAAGTCTCGGTATATTTCTTGAAAAATTCCGAAAATTTTGGTGAAAATTGTAAGTTTGTACGTTCGGAAATTTTCGCAATAAATCAAAATATTTTACGAAATTTTGTGCATAATAATAAATCTTTTTTGAAATGAAAATTGGACATCCATTGTAATTTATTCCGACATTTTTCTTTAAATTTCAAATCATTTTTCGGAAATTTTGAAGATGGTTCGACGGTTTTCAGGATTATGCAACTATCCAAATTTTTTTGTGATTTGTTTCTCCATCATCTGATTGTGAGAAGAAATTGCAAACATTTGCATGATCTGAAAATTCTGCTACAGAATTTTTTTGGGCCATTGTAATATTTTGGCCACGTTGATTAAAATTTCGTTCCGTTTAGGTATTGAGGTATTAATATACCTAGTCAGGGGCTGATCTACGTATCTCTTGGGAGGGACAACGTCCCCCCCCCCCGTTTGAACCATGTGAAGCCAAGCAATGCTTTTGTCCCCCACTTTTTAGCAACTTACGTCAGTAAAATGTTGGTTTCATACTATAACCTCTTAATCGTTGGCAATATTAGATTAAATTTAAACTAAGTACTGTGTATTTGTATGTATATGCAGCTTGAAAATTTTAGTTGTGCAAGAAAATTGGTTTGGAATTTGATCTTCAACTTTTCGTCACAATAAGTGCTGAAATTTCAGAAAAATATTGAAATGAAAAGCTTGGTTTCTCAAAGCTATGTACATCATTGTATACTTCAAAACTGCTCCGAGGCAGCAACTTGAATAAATCGTCCTGTTTCCTTAAACTGAATTTCAGAATTGATTTGGAATTTATGAGGAATGTTAAATTCAAGATTAATCCGTGTAGAGTATAAATCACGTTTTGTTCAGCGTAGTATTCCCATACTTAAATTTTTTAGCTCCGTATGTAAGCGAATATTAGCTACGCTACAATGCTACAAATTGCCGCGCCGGCAAACATTTCGCATCTCGTGCCAATTGTTATCAAGTAAAGAGCGGCAAATTACAAACCCCTCCCGATCTTCAGAGTATTTTTTTTCACTGTGGCTTCTGGGTCGCTGGTTTCTCTCTCTTAAATTACAGTTTTTATTCCAGTTCCAGATTTCGGTTTAAAGGTTAAAGTGTGAAGATTGAAACTTTGAAGTAAAATTTTGTTTGGGAAGATAAATAATTAGAAAATTTTCCTTATAACTTTTAATTAAAACTGATTGTGTCGTGTACATATGCCGCCTTGATTCTCTGGTTCAAAAGTTATTTTATATTTTATATTTAGTTTGTGTTTCAAATAAACTCGGAAGTGGGTGGGTGTTGTCCTGCAGTTTAGTATAGGTTTAAAGAGCTTGTAAGAAAAATTTCTCTCAAAAAAATCTTTTTGTTGAAGTGAAAAGTTACTTGCCTTCACAATGGCCACACCGAATGAGGTATGTAGTGTAATTTGTAATTCATACTATAGAAGGCGGACTACCCTTCCCGTTCGTCAAATCATTCTGATGCTAATTAATATCCAGAATATGAATACGAATGGTTGATCTATTCATCGTCCCCAATGTCAAGATGATAAAATCCTGAATTCAGTTTGTGGAACGATGTAATTACATCATTACATGTATATGTTTAAAATGTTACAGGCTCCAGACCATCGTCGGAAGTGGAATTTGGAGGAGTATGAGAAACTTGCGGCAAAGAGGTTGGAGGATGATGATGAGGACTCGGCAGATGCGGAAAGAGGAACTCGACGGGAATTCTTGAAGCAAAGAGATTATCAAGTGGATTTGGACTCGCGGCTGGGGAAGTCTGTGGTGATTACTAAAAATACTCCGGCGTCCCAAGCTGGAGGTTATTACTGCAATGTCTGTGACTGTGTTGTCAAAGACTCCATCAACTTTTTGGACCATATCAATGGAAAGAAGCGTAAGTACTTGGCATGGATTCTTTGCCTCCTGATTTTTATATTCATGGCCTCATAAAATAGCAAGCCGGTTTCTGTAAGATTTTTCTTACAGTTGTTAAATGTTTTGTTGCCATCACGATACGTATTTGGATTTCTGATCAACTGATTATTTTGTAGATCAACGAAATCTGGGAATGTCCATGAGGATTGAACGATCCACCCTTGACCAAGTGAAAAACAGGTTTGAACTTAATAAACAAAAGAAAAATGAACAAAAGAAGAAGTACGACCTAGAGAAACGAATTCAAGAGCTGCAGGAAGAGGTATTAATTATTCGTGTGCATAGTTGGTGGTTAATGTACAATAATTGGCAGTTTGCCAGGAAAAATGATTGAATCCAACTTTTAAAATAATTTGCATTACTTTAACACTTTAACTATACATGTAAATTGAAAGTTCACTATTGTGTAGGATGTTCGGGCCAAAGAATACAGAAGGGACAAGCGGATGCAGCGGAAAAGAAAAGCTGTCGAATCAACGGTGACTGCTGAACCGGAAGAGGAAGATCCTGAAATGTCGGCAATTATGGGGTTTTCTGGTTTTGGAAGCACGAAAAAATAATGCAGTTTTCTCATTAGCAGAAACACGAAGTATCATAACCATTTCGAAATGTTTACTCTCCTAGTTATATGTATGTATGTATTTTCAGTAGATTACACTTCATAGGAGATAGGAGTCAGTTGTATTTTATTGGAACACAGTGTTTATTCAAATTTAAATGGACCAGTATCTTGTAAGATAGGGTATAGGTATTACTGGAAAGTTTCAATTATTAATGTTTTTATATTCAGCATGCCTAAAAATATTAAATCAAAATCCAGGAGCTTAAGCAGTTCGATTAGATCCTTGGGTTTTGTTAGATCCAGAGGTGCTTTTTCTTGTTTGCGTTATTCCCGTTCATACTGGGCTATTTGTCTGAACTAACAGTAGTAAATGCTGTTGACTGCCGTAGTAGTAATAATTATTATTGTTATCTTTTTTATCCAATCACGAGAATAATACAATGTTGAATGAATTTCCTGCATAATGAAAAGAAAGCATAAATAATTAAGTTACTAGTACTATCCTCATGTATTTTGCAAAATAAGTTAATCTTGCATTTTTACACACATATATTTCAAATTTTCAAATAAGACTTGATGTAGCACTGCAGATGTAGCTATGACTATGACTATTGTGACTTCCATTGTGGTATCCACATCTAGTGTTTCCGTCGTTTATTAATTACAATATTTATTGTATATATAAATTCAGTGGTCAAATTAAAATCTATATTACTGGAATAGGAGTCTGAGTCTTGGAATGGAGTAACTATTAACTTTCATTGGATTCGGGCTTACGTTCAAGCTCTATAACTTCAACAGTGTAGTAATAATAATAATAAATTATTATTGTTATTTTTAAACAGCTATAATATACAACCAGACAGAAATTCAGATATGTAAAACTTTAAAATATTTTTAGTCCTTTGGAACAGTCCGCACAGGCTGGACAGGTTGCGAAGTACTTGGCATAGGTTGTGTGGAGTCGTGATTCCCTGGAAGATCTGAATACTCCTTCGCTTCGGAAACGTAAGCACTGACTAGACTGCAAGAGTAGCATTTGAAAATGATGTTTGCAATTAAGTGGGCCACAAGCTTGTCTTGGAATCTGACGAAGAGAGATCCAACCACAATTAGCGTTTCCAGTGCAGTTAAAATGGCTGTAATCCTCACCCACAATTCGCATTTGTTAGCTTGACGCTACATAAAACAATGAAATAATTTTCCAGTGAAACATTCCTTTCGAGAATGGAATGTTTTCATTAGCAGTGATAATTGTATACCTCCTTTCCACACTTGAGTATGACTAAAACCAGAATAAGCTCCACCACATGGATGAGAATTCCTGCTGATCCAAGTGTAATTTCGGCTACACAGGCTATTTGTAATGTCAAAAAATAAACATATAAATTGTAAACCTTAATATTTTCTTTCTTCGTTGGTAGATATCTTTGTATCTACGTTTATATTTTTCATGCAAAAGAACTAAGCCTTTACTATCAAAAGCGCTGTGGCTTCCGTTGTGGTATGCACATGTTACATTGGTATCCGTGAGCAGATTGTCATTAATCCAGTTGATTTCTTTAACATGAAAAAGTAAAAAAGTACTGAGTATAGATTCACCTTAATTTTGTAGCACTAATTTTTCTCGTGAAACCTTACCGGAAGAATTTAACATTGGGGAAAGTTCCTCCATAATGTCTTTTATACGGCTAGCGTAGGGTGACATAGCCAAATAGTGTACCAAAATTCCAATTAGCTCCATCATCTAAAATATTTTTTGTTTTCAAAATTAATTTCATGGGAAAATGCAAAGTATATTTTTAATGCTTACCACATCACTATATCCCACATTCTGCAATCCGGTCTTGAGAGATCTCCCAAAAATTTTGTAGTGCTTCATTTTTATACGTTTTTTTGAATTTTTACAGAATAAATCACGTTGTCACTTTTTACACTATTAAGGCACACCTCTACGGGCTTATGAGATTAGCAAAACAAATACCAGTGATCTTGACGTTTATGCTATTAAATAGTAGGGTCCTGTTCTACAGGCCGCAGCAAAATGATGAGCCTTTTAAATTTTCGAACAGTTTTTCTCATTTTGATTATCACTTGATAACTAAATTAGCTCCTCATTTCTTGCAATTACTTCATCACTCGTTGCTTACATACACTGTATGTTAGATTGAGCAAATATTTTGTGAGGGGCAAAAAGTTGTAAAAAGAAACATTATTGTGGTTTTCCTTATGTAAGTACATACATGCAACAATATGGTCATATGGAACCGACGAGTAACATAATTTATTACGTCCTAGCCTAATTCCATGCATAACTTATTGTAAGTACATAACTGTGCACACTTTATTGTATGCACGTATGTACATTATACTATAGGAAACAGCCTTGTTAACAAAACTTATTGTCACTTTTGTCTCCCTAACTATATGGATCTGCACGCACATTTTGTGTTAAATCGGCACTTGCTCAAGATTATTTCCTTGTGCTACTAACTAATTGTCCTCATATCTATGTAGTTAATTACACTACATAGTGCTGGAGAATTTAGTATTAATTGCAGGTTACTTTGTCAAAGACGCTTTGTTTTGCTGCGTCACTGCTAGATTTCTTAACCTATCCTTGACCGTAACCTTAATTTCCGATAAGTTGTCTGATGATTCTAAAAAACCTACTAACCCAAAGGATTACCTAATTGGGAAATTCGTGCCAGTTCTGAACTGAGAATGAGGTTTGCAACGTTGTTTACATTATCAGAAATTTTTATATATAATGATCACTAATTACAGTGCAGTGATTCATCTATGGAAAAGTATTGATAAACAGTATTAAAATGTTATTTTCCTTTCGTTATGCAATGATTTGCATTTTGAGTCATTTTTGGTGCTATTATTGTTTATGTAGGGGAGAGGATGATTAAATCGAATTAAATTAACAAAATTACGTGGCAAAAATCAGGCTTGTATCAATACGTCCCTTTAGGGACCTTAGGTTCACATACATAAAATATTTTCACCGAGGAAGCGACGGAGCGAAGCAATCGATTGTAACATAGAACTTCTACAGAAGTTGGTTAATTTTAGTTCCCCCAGGCGGTTAAGTCTTTGAGGGAAGGAACATTAACATTTTCCCGGGCGTCGAGATACCTGAGATGACCTTAGAAAATCAGGACATACCATATGGTTTAGTCAATTTTTTTTACTCACATAGGACAGGTAATAAATATTAGATAGTTAGCGCAACTTTTTACGTTTCTCCCGTATAAAACTTATAGCACTTATAGAACGTATAGATGAAATTT
>JAQFXU010000539.1:0-49460 GCA_034693705.1 Spatulosminthurus flaviceps | reverse complement strand
TTATAAGGAAAGTCTATTGGACAAAGGTTGAGAGAAGAAGTGACCAATGAACCCATGTGAGTCTACAAAGGACAATAAAATGACCAAGAACTTGTAACTTGAGCAACAAAATATATCTTGCCATATCTTCTCTTGAGTTATAGAAAAAAAAACCATCTTAAGATTCCTAAACTTTTCTCGTCTATTCAAACAATCAGACATTCTCAGAGATTTTTTCCAACAACAGTAGCATAGAATGTGTTACTTGCTATAGCCTATCCTACAACAGCCTCATATTTATTTACTTTTAACGTCCATATTGGACACAAGACACAATAAGTTTCCTCTTCCTTGAAATTCTTTCTCTGATGGAAAGTCAAACCTGGAAAAATCACAAGTCCCAAAAAAATTTTTTTCCCTAACATTTGTTCAATAATTCTTGGAAGTTACCAAAAGGTATTATTCCCTTCTCTCTCAAAATGTACTCGAGAGTAGGAGCTTTTATATGTAATTTAAATGGTTTGGAAAAAATTCAAAGTTTCCGCCTTACATTTCTTCTCACTAAGAATTTTGTCCCCATATGTAGTAGGAAAAAAAGTACGTTTTTGTATATAAAAGGAAAAATGGAGTAGAAGTAAAAAGAAAAAAATTTAAAGTTTTTTAATTTAAATTTTCATCGGACATAAAAAGGCGTTTTTTTCTCACTTGTCCCCTTTTTTCTCTTCTCTATATACGACATACTCGAATGGGAAGGAAATAATTACTATTTCCCTTTAAGATTTCCTTCGAGTTTTCTGCGATGGGGAAGAGAGCTAAAAATTCATTACAGTTGCACTTTGGCTTGGAAGCTCTAGTAGTTTGCTCTTGTTGGATTCGAAAGTCAAGCGGATTGAGTGTTTTTTATCACGTTGTAGCAATTAATCTCAATCGGTAAGAATTCTTAGGGTATTTTTCGGGAGGAGAAAAAAAGTTTATTTCAAACTATTTTTTCCCTTTTCTTTTCCTATATGAGATAAGTAGATTCTTAAAAAAGAGTCGGGAGGAGGAACATTTCTTAGGAACTTACTTAAGGGAGTGCAGGGGATCCCTGTTTGCCTTCCACAAAGATAACGTAAATGAAATTCTTTTCACAATCCGCTCTCTCTCTCTCGCACTCTCCATTCGTTTCATGTACATTCAACTTTTTCTCTCCTTGGCTTAATTCAATTGGCTGACTCAAACTCAGGCGCTTCCGGTCCTTTTCGTAATCTCTGAAAAAGAAGGAACCCTCTCCTATGAAAAAGGACTTAAGTAAAAATAAACCATTTCTTTGGTTAAATTGAAAGAAAAAATCTTTAATTAGCTTCAAAGATATTTTTGATAAACCTTTAGGGGTAGCCATATAATAGTAGGAAAGGTGACTGTGTATGAATAATTTGTTGCGAATTGTATTTTTTCCTTTGCTCATTACATGGAATTCCCTTGCATAAGCTTTATTTCTCCCACCTTCTCAACCACTGTGAATAAATAGAATTGATGAGATGATGCAATCTCACATGTCTGTTTTAACATTGGATTTTATAACCTTTAGAAAAGAGAAGTTGACTTTTTTTACATTCGGACAAAAATATTATACTATGGTGTTTTCTAATGAAAAAATGATGGATGTGGAAGGCGGTCATATATTTCATGTTGTTAAGGGTAGGTAGTATAGAAAAATGAAGGAGTTGGGAAAAAAACATTTTATGCTACCTCTCCACCACCTCAACTTTTACAGCTCCTTCACTTTTGATGTTGGCAAGGAAGAATACTCAGATGTGTTGCTAACTATAAGCTATATGGGGTAGATATGTATAGATATAGATATAGAATGGCAGGGTTGAAAATGACTTTTCTTACACGTACTAAATCATTATTTGAGGCACATTTCATGAGAGTTTTGCCAATTATATTATTTCTTCCGATTATCCTCCTTTGTACAAAAACTCGTCATAAAATCCAAACCTCAACAAATCCAGGGATAAATGAAATCGCACGGATTGGGTGGTGTGGAAATTAAATAGTTAAATTCAAGTTTCCAATGCGTGGGCTTATAGGATACAAAAGTATGTTGTTATGTAGTATTATTTTATTGCATGCATGTACTCTATTCTATGCTCTCAAAATACAAAAGAAAGGAGAGGATTCTAGGGGTAGCAGCAGCCCCCTAGTTGGATAGCCTTGCATATGCGCGATTTAGTATGTCCTCACTTTTACGCATGCTATATTTTAAAAAGGAATGAATGAGTTGAATTAATTTTATCAATTAATTTATGGGATTTATTATTCTCTTATTGTGCTGAAGGGTCAAGTTTTTTAGATTTTTGATGTAGATTTGAACCTGTTTGGATAGGATAAATTTTTCAATTTGTGGGGGAACTTTCAAAAACTTGGCCAATTCCAAAATACTACAATATGACAAAGGTAAATTTATAAATTGACAATATTTTTCTCATTTTGGATGAATCAATTTTATTAGATTGGAATTTTATGTGATGCCGTAAACACTTGTAAACACCGTCCCTTCCTGAACGCCATAAATTCTCGCGAAGTGATGATTTTTCCTTTAAAGTTCATTTTATATAGTTGAAATTGAAATCCCCTTCATTTTATTATATGACTTATCTTACAACAAATACTATTCTATCCATATGAGCACGCTCCTCACACTTAACCGTAACTACATATACATTTAAATGCAAGTTCATCCCTTTTTAACGTTGCTGGATATAGCAAAAGCCAAAGACCTCCCAACTTTAAAATCTAATGCTCCAGTTTTAAACGACTAATTACATTTAAAACTCATAATAAACCAAGTATGATCCAAACAAATTTGTATATATTTATTAAAGTTTTACACCTCGCACATTATAGTAACGATATTGCTCTATATATAAATATACAATTGTATGTATAAATATTCTATATGGAGAACACAGTTACAGTAATTATTATTTTGCTGTTTATAAGTAACTTTCCGAGCGCTAATTTCTTTAATTGTGATTACTCCTAAAAAAATGTGTACACTTATACTTTTTCCCGTATATACTATTTCAACGTAGATTAATTATTATTATAATTAGCGTTCAATAGTACGTGAACGAACCTGAAATATACATATAAAAAAATTTTGTAATTTATTTTTATTCTATATAATTTCTATATATTATGTATATTTATAGAAAACTATATACGGGAAATTCATCAGCTTTGATATCATGCTCTACTTGATAAGGTAATTATGTATTTTGTATATATAATTATATATGTATAGGATGAGGTGGAAAATATAAGTCTGTACTTTTTTGGATGAAAAACATTGAGGCATTGATGGTTCCTTTGATATAAAAAAAATCATGTACCTATACACATTCTATGTACAACAAAGTAGGGGGTATTTTTTTTACTTATACAAATTATTATTATTATTATTTACACACAAAATAATTTATTACTTGTAGAAAGAAACTTATGGGAAAAAAATCATGCGCATACACAAAGTTAAGGTTTTAAGAAGGATCAATGGATGCGAGATTGCGGACCGCGACTATATTTGATTTTTTCCAGTTCACTGTACACGGGATTTTCCTGTGGATTTAATATATATGTATATGTATATTTGGTATATGAGAAGGACCTTGTTATTGATGATGATGAGGCTAATATAATATTGAAGGGGTCCTGAGTTAAAAGAAAGAGGAGCGACGGATATGATGATTGAGAGTCAAACAAGCGTGTCCAGAACGAAGAGAGTATTTTCATCGCTGCTGGAATGTAAAGAACTGATACCGGTGTCAGAATTGGAGTCATTATCTTGATGATCTCTGCATGGCTTGATGTGTAAATTAAGTTGTGTGTTGGGGATACTTTCGGGATGTGTGCATGTGAAATTGATGGAGGAGGCTGGAGATGATTCAAGGAGGGAGGAAGGATTATTGGAAGTGATCTGCTGTGGCGGTAGGAGAAGTTTGTCCCCACAGAGACCCACAACTCCACTATGATTCTCGATGGGAGCTGGTCCGGAGGATTGTAAAATAGTAGTGGTAGTAGTAGGAGGAGGGAAGGTATGAGTTGGAGGAGGATTTGGATTAAGATCCGGAGGGTAATGATGATGATGCGGATGCGGGGGGAAACCTTGACTGATTGTTAAAAGACGTTGTCGAAGATGCTCACTCTCCTCATCCACAAGTTGGATTTGGTAGGTGAGATGAGCCACATGGTCATGCTTCGAGTCCAAAATTTGCTCCAACTCATTCAGACTTTTCTCATTGAGCTCGATTTCCGTGAACTGCTCGTTGGTTACATCACGTAAGGACTCTAATTGACTCAGGAGCTGCTCCTCTTCCCTCTGACTCTCCTCTTCCTCATCCTCATCCGGGCCCTCTGGGCCCTCATCCTTGTGTCGCTCATAGAATTTTTTAATTTTTAAACCCAACTTGACAAGATGTTCCTCCTCTTTGGTTAACTTACTGTTTAGGTCACAGATCCTCTCCATTAGCTCACTCTTCTCACGAATGTCCTCATCGCTCCCACTCTCAAGTCTCATTTGTACTGCGGAAGATTGACATAAATCTAGCTTTTCATTGTTATCCCGGCCTTGTTGCTGTTGTTGTTGATGATGCTGTTGTTGTTGCTGCTGTTGCTGTTGCTTCAACCATCCCGACTTCCTTGGACTTTTATCTCGTTTCCTCAACTTCTTACCCTTGTCATCACGTAGATAGGACTCAACCACATAGTTCTCTCCTTCTTGTAAGCTCCGCAATTTGTGCATTTGCTCCTCATATCGACCAATTTGCTCCTCTTGATGTCGTAATTTTTTCAGTTGGGCTTGAATCGTTTCACCCTGTGTGAGAACTAACTTAAGGAGACGCTCCATGGGCTCCGTCACTTCCACCTCTTCCATGTTCTCATCCTGAATGAGCAAAAACCATCCAATGTTATTATTTTCTAAGGCAGATATGTAGCCAACAACATTCTACACATTACAAACATCTACTCTCTCTCTCTCTCTCTCTCTCTTAGTGTAATTCTTATTCAAACACAAACCATCTTATTTCTTGAAAAACTCAATTCTCTTAAAAGTGTTACTTCCTGTATGAGCCTGAACATGGACGTATGTAGCTAAATGATGATACTCAGCTATAAGCCATGCGTTGTTGGAAAGATATTGGGAAAGCCAAAGAATTTCAAATCTTAGTTTGGTGCTTTCAATGAAGACAATTGCATGCGTATGAAGTAATAATGTTTTATATACTTTTTCTCTCTCTCTCTCTCTTTCTCCACCTTGAGGAATCCAATGATTTTCAAGAGAGGAAAAAATTATGTGGAGGTTTCCACCCAAAAGAAAAATAATAAGGGATAAAATCCATTATAATCCAATGAGAGTGTATTCTTCAAAAGCCGGAAATTGTTTTTTCAAAGAAATTATAAATTTTTTACCAAACTACAGATAGTAGCTCTACGTCTCATATTATTCCCCATCAAATACAGTCAAACCTCCTTATAACGGCATCTCAAGGGACTGGGATTTAGGGCCGCTATAGCCAATATAGGCCGTTATTGAGATGGATTTTAACATGGGCTTACATGGGAAATGTCCAGGTAAACCATTGCCGCTATAGTAAGAGTTCCGTTCTCAGGACGGCCGTTATAAAGAGGCTACACTGTATCTCACTTGTCCAAACATCCAATCTCTCCCTATTCTTATTAGCTCTAGAAATTTGTCTAGACGAGATTCTTCCCCATGTATTTTCTTAGGCTTCCCTCATTCTCTTAATATACGCTAATGTACACAGAGAAATATCCTCGTGTACAATATGTTCTGTACATACTAGTGACGTTTTTCAGCTACAAGTGTACATATACAAACGCAGAACGTGTGTGTCAACAAGATAATTCTCTCAGAGACTGACAGTTTTTAAAGGGAAATTACCATTTCTCTCTCTCTCTCTGTATTTCTACATTGCTATAGATAGTGGAAAATGTTGAGAAAAAATAATTTTCCAAAAGATACATTTTCCGTGGAGTAATTTTCTATAGCTTTTAACCTACATTGGATTTTCCTTTACGTGTGTGACAAAAATGGGTCAAAAATCCATAGAATCACAAGTAATGAAGCTTTTGATACGCACCGACTAACAATAAAAAGTTTAGGTTTAAAAAATAAAAATTTGAGCATTACATGAGTAGTAGTAGTTTGCTTATGATGATGGGAAGACTTGTTCCTTCGAAGCACCTTGTTAGAAATCCTCTTATCGATGTACCCGTCATTGGAGTGATGATGGCGCAGAATTAGAGCCACATCATCCTTCTGATCTCCCCATGCTTTCCAGACTTTTAAAATCCGTACAGATGGATCCAGTTTCCTTTCCATCTATAAAGTTTACAAAAAAAAATCAAGTAAGAGAAAAATTAGAAACATTAACATGCATTGGTAAATAAATTCTTCATCTCCTCCTCCTCCTTAAGGATGATGAGTACATTTGATGGAGCACGTACATCAAAATCCCATACTGTGCTAATACAAAAGTTACATAGAAGAGAGGAAAATAGTTGTACATTATTGTATATTATGAAGGACGTAAAATATATGTGCTACACCCTTTTGAAAATTTATTTTTTGCATTGAACTAAAAGCAATTTATGCACAATCTTTCTAGAGAGTCTTCTCTTGCCTTTTTTAAAATGACAGTGGAACAAGTGAGATTGACTGGATACCGGTGCGGTGTACTTGCCTATAGAGTTTTTACATATAACCTTTATTGTTAAATAGGAGCAACTATTTCCTCTAATTTATGGTTCCTCACACGTACATATTTTTACATCTCTGTCTCCACCAACATCCAAGTACATATTTGTCTCTGTGTAGTACCGTTTTTGGGAGATTCTAACGTCTCTTCCTACATCAACTGAATTCCAAGAGAGAGAGAGAGAGAGAGAGATGTGAGACCAGCTACTGCCTCTTTCTCCATAATCGATGATAACGATTAAGACGAAAAGAGGCAGTAGAACGTTAACAATGATCATTAAATTTTTTCCCCTCTTTTTTTCTTCTTGTACATACAAGAACCCCATCCCCAACATCTCCCGCTTATTCATTATATGAAGGAATTATGAGCTCTCTGAAGGGAAATGGTCAAGTAAATGTAACCAAAGATGTAAAAATCAAAATGCTCTCTCTGTCATTCCATGTACGTGCTGTTCCAATTACATGAAATACCAAGTAGATTGCAATCATTTTTACGCCTTCATCTCATTCCTTGTGTATTATTCGTACTTTATGTATTACTTGGTGGTAGGTTAGAGTATAAAGGTAGGAGAATTCATGCAAGTTTTTTTTCTTCTCTTCTTCTCCTTCCCTTTCCTCTCTCTCTCTCTCTCTCTCCTCATCTTGACATAATCCTTTAGACACACATTCACACATTTCAAATATATTCACACTTCAAACCGTCCTCCTCCTCCTCCATAAAGTTTCTCTTTAACTGCAGATTTTTCTTGTTCATGTATGTGTAACTTTTGACTTGTAGGTTGAGGCCTGCCAGTCTCTCTCTAGAGCTTTATAACACTACATAAAAAGGCACTGGTCAAGCCAATGGAAACAATATATGTTCACATTTTTTAAAAACTCATGTCTTATAAACAAGACTATAGAACTTTTCAACGTTCATTCTCTTGGAGAAGTCGTCCGCCTCTGAATTCAAGACAACTCATTTCAACTTTACATGAGCATTTTTATAGTGGGGAGCGTATATATGGGCATGAAGAAATATAAGACATGAGATGAGCTTCTGTTTGAAAAAATTTGTCCAATGAATTTTAACAATGAAGAAAAAGGCCTCCTTCCCCGTACTATTGGGAAATTCACTTATCTTTTAACAAGATGAGAATTATTAGGATTCTGTGTGTTTAAGAATGAGTGAGAGAAAGAGAGAGAGAGAGAGATGATATTTATTTAAATATACAATCAATGCGGTTGGCTTTATGTAAGGCCTGAGGGAGGTTTCTCCCTCTTTTTTTTCTCATAACTCTCAATCTGTCTGTCTGTCTTAACTTGTGATTATACTTTAACGTGAGGGAAATTCTAGGTACGGACATTAGATTTTTCCTTGCTGATTCTTAATATTGTGTGTATAGTATATGTAAATATGCATATTATGTACATATGTACATATGGGCATACATAGTATAGGATGAGAATGAAGAGTAAATAATATGAAGAAGATAAAAAAATGCTAATGTGTATTGAAATAGCTGAGTGAGTGAGTGAACTTGAGGGGTATCCCACCCTCCTCCAGTTAAATAACCATTAGGTAGAGGCTGCGTATGTATTTTTAGCACTAGAAATGTGAACTGTAAATAAGGTAATTTTATTTAAATTTACATTGCAAGGTAAACAATTTACTATGTATGTACTGTTGTAAGAAAATGTATGTTATTTTTATCGTCATGTAACAATTTTACAGTTGTTGATTTTTTATATACATTTTCTCTCTCTCTCTGAGTGAGTCACCCCTTTCAATATAAGGTCTCTAATTTATATACTACATCCTTAGGTATAAGAGATGTCTGGACTATATAGTATGTATTGTACAGCTGTTGAAAAAAAATGTTAAATTCCTACAAGTATATACTTGCACATTTCATGGTGCATATACATAGTTGGAAGGAAAAAAAGGAATAAGCATAGAAAATAGGGAATTTGTGAAGGATATTACTATTTGAAAAAGAGCAAGTCCTTTGATATTATTTATTGTTTTTATTTTATGATTTTCCAAGTAACAGTAAATAAATTGCATTTCTCACATATATTCTCACATATACGTATAAATAATGCGTAAAATTTTTTTCCCATCCTATCAAATATCAAAAGTAATAATAATTTCATATGGAAAAAAAACAAGATAAAAGGATTTTTTAGTATAAAAATAAATCTCTATATAAACCTTGAATATTAATAATAAAATTACTCTCTATCAATTTTATTTCGCCGCTACTTCAAAATCCCTATCCCTATATTTCTTGAATTAAATGTAAATTACCATCCCATCAAGAAGAGGTAAATGAAATTCGTAGTAAAAACGTAAAAACCTTCCTAGCACGTCATATTTTATGATAGAGACATAGAGAGAGAGAGAGAGAAACTTTGAGCAAAATTTTTATTCAATTAGGAAAAAAGCTTTTAAAATCATTTTCGAGGACAATTTCACGACATGTTCTTTTAATATAAGAAAAAAAAACTTTTACGCAATCATTTCCTGGTTTCTACTTACTTCTCCAGAGTATAATTATACCCATCTACGTATATAACGTATGTAGTATGTATTTGGTAAGGAAAGCCTCAAGGAAGATGGAAAAGATATTATTCTTGATAAAAATCTGCTCTCTCATGAGAAACTAAACCAGGGAAATTCCTGGAGCAACTTCTACTATTGGGTAACCTTCAAAAATCATTTAAAAGCCTTAAAGAAGAGAGGATTCTTTAAAATATGCAATGTGAGAGAGAGAGAGAGAGAGAGGAGGAAAGGTACATACCAATCATTGAGAAAAGAGCAAAAAAAAGAGGACGAAGACACAAAAAAAATTTTTTTCATCCTTATACAAAACCATGCACGAATGTAGGAAAAATATTCATTCTTTTAACATTTCTCTAAAGCACTTAAAGTAGTTTCGTATATAGTAGGAAGTGCTTATGTTTTTCTAACCATACTAATTCTGGCTAAGATCTGCTGGAACAGGATTTTCGAAATATTAGAGATTGTGTTTGTGTGTGTGTGTGTGTGTGTGTATCAAAGAGCGTATCATTCCAGCGACTCCACCTGAATATTCATAACTTTTCTCATTTTCTCTCTCTCTCTCTTCAAGTTGTTAGGAAATTTTTCTGTGGAAATGCATCTCTGGTTCCAGTTATGCGTCTCTCTCTCTCTCTCTCTCCAGTAGTCGAGGTTTTTCATACACTATGCATGTAATTATGATGGTTAGAGGTTGGAAAAACAAAGGAAGCGTATAGTATGTAAAAAAAATAAAAAAGGAAATTATGCAGCTCCTTTTCCTCTTTTTATCTCTCTCGTCGGTCTCTTTTCACTCTTCTTGCACGAAGACTTGTCCCGCGGTATGCAATCTTCTTCCTTCAAATGCAAACCAAACAGGTTAATAATAAGGGCTCAAAACTATTGGGAAATCATATGCCTTAGCTCAAGGAGTGAGTGAGTGAGTGAGTGAGCGAGTAAAAAGTGCCCACACAATATTCCACAAGTGAGTAGAAAAGCTAGTCAAATTTTTACCTATAAGGAATCACCGTAGGAATAGTATTTGGTATAGGCAAGGGCGGTGGTTTTATACTCTCGGAGAGTAAAAAGTACCCTTAAGTCATCTGGACAGACTCATATGTGTTCCTTATACAAGTATATAAGTAGATAAAAAAAAGGGAATGTGCAAGGGAAAAATCTACGTGGACCTGAGCCTCAATCCTTGGAGAATCTCTGCATGCGAGAGAGAGAGAGAGAGAGAGAGAGAGAGAGAATGAGTTTGCTAGGGAATATTTTGAGGGATATGCATCTTCTTTTAATGTGAGTCTAGCTCTCTCTCTCTCTCTGTCTGTGACTTAGAATGATTAGGATTGCTGAACATGACATAAGGAGGTATGACTGGGTAGCGGCCCTTTAAATGAAGGCCCCAAGGGGCCACCGAAGTCGAGGTTGCCGCCCCTCTAAAATATTTCAAACTAATGCACCATTACCAGATCATTCTCAACTCGTGCTACGTGTAATGCCTTGGGAATGTGACGCATGAGGCTTAATTATTACAACGTGGGACTCAATGGCCTTTCACTGAATAATTCACTTGAAACTTTTCACGCACCTTCTCTCTCTCTCTCTCTCTCTCTCTCTCTCTCTCTACCCCTCATCATCATCATCATCATGGAAAAATCCTTTTTACATTTGTAAAATAGGCAAAATAAAAGCTTTGGTTAGGAGTTAGCTTAATAGCCCTACACTATGGTATATTGTATTCGTAGGGAGAAAAATTTCGACAAAATAACTTTGCATACTGAAAAGTAGAATTTTATGCAGAATTTACTCTTTTCAAGCTTCTCCTCAATTCTGAGCAATTCATTGGAAGGACTTAAAATATTTCTATACTTTATTCTGTAATTATTACTGTCAAGTCTCATTTAAATATTTGCTCCTCACATTTATTATTGCCCTATAATAATAATAATAATAATAATAATACTAAAATAGATACATATTGTTGTAACTTAGGGCTATAAGAATCTCTCCTGGAATTACATTTCCCACAGAAATCCTTATTACAATTTCTCTCTAACTTTACTCCTTCCCTCACTTTACTTGAAAGAGTCCCTCGATTCATGCAATTCACGTTGGGTAAAGTGCAAAAGGTGCTATAATTTCCTTTTACCCATAACGTTAAGAAAATTATAGCCCCTTTTCCACTTTAGCCCACGATATGTTTCTTTAAGCTCTATAATTTAGTCTCTCCCATGGATCAAAAGTAATAACCATTAACTTTTACCAAAAAGTAAGTACAAATGTTTTCCCAATTTTCCGGAACAATTTCAAGGAAATTTACTATACATTGGGCAAATTATGGGAAAATCTTCTTTCTGGGTGAGCCTTGAAAGATTAGAAATACTTTAACATATATTGGACCGGAGATGAGAGATGTGCGATGAAAATATACATACAGATGGAATTTTGACGTGAGTTAAAAACAAAATATTCATTACCATATGAATGAATAGAAATTTCATGAGAAGAAACAAGTTCATTATTACGGAGAGCTGCTGCTGTTCCAAAGAGCAAGTTATTTGCTTGGAGAAGTTTATGAGGTACTTGGAGTAAATATCTGTAGTGTATAGTGAGGAGTCCAACGGTCCTGGCTTTTACTATACGAGTACTACGAGTACATTCATGTACCTCTGAGTTTTTCTTACATTACAAACTTATACACTTACGTCCTGTATAATATTTGAGCTTGTACATTTAAACAGTAGTGGTGGTTGCGTAGGATGTATATAAATGTATGTAAGCTATATATAAAGATGTGTAATATAATTTTGACTTGGAAAATCTATGCCTCAGATGAACAAGAGTAAACATGTTTGTGGGGATAGAGCGAAGATAGTGTAGTTTGTAGATTTAAGAACGTCATTATATTAATGCTATGGTGTAGAAACGTACAAAGTGCAATAGAATTTCAAGTGTGAGGGAATTTGAGTGAAATATTCAACTTGCTCGTGTATAGTCTTTTGGTGATAAAACTTGTTGGAGGAGGAGAATAAGAGAAGAAAAAATAACTTTTGTGTATTATTATTATTATTATTATTAAAGGATTTGGAGTTGACTTGGCTGAGTTGTTTTGGAAAGGTTAAGGGTTTTTCTATGAATTGAATTGATTAAAAGAAAAACCTCACCTTTTTCCACTTCTCCACGATGACAAATTTGGATGGATTCTCGGTTCGGACGAGAGATTGAATGACATTCTGACATGTTGTTGACTTGTTGATCCCACTGACCAGTTTGCAATCCGTGCCAATCCAAATGGGTACTTTCTGGTGGTCCGTGTCGTTAGTGCTCATCATCATCTGTTCCACAGGCGTCTGCAAGTCCAAAACATTTCACTTTTTTTTATAAATAATAATAAAAAAAAAAGGCATTTCATGAATTTTATGAAAAACTCCTCCCAGCAAACTCCTCCTTTTACTATACTCTCCAAACGTATATGTGCATATCATGTACAATTATTATCATTGAAATGCTCATAAAGAAAAAATCTATTTCATCTTCCACCCTCCTAAACTTTTGGAGCTTTTGAGCTCTCAACATTATTTTAACCTTTTACACTAAATATGTACGTTCCTTATAAATAAATACTATTATTCTCTACATATTTTCCCCATGTTTTTTTGCTTATCAAATTAAAGTGATTTTTTTTATTCAATTTCATGTATAAAATCTGGCAACAACAACAACATTTTAGCGGCTGAGAGACCAAGGAAGAAGTCCTGGCCCAGGAAAAGGGTTAAATGGACATAAATTCTTTTTTAGCACCCATTAAATATCTGTTTTGTTTCAAAAAGGGTAAATTAATTTTTTTGGCACATACTACTACTACGATGGAGAAGGAAATTCCAATAAGTTTTTTTTTCATGAAAATAGGGAGGACGTCTAAATTGTTGGGAGCTAGACACAGCTAAATATAGTGGATGGGGAAGTTAAAAGGATTTTTAGGGTGAGTCGTGTGGTGGTGGTGGAGGAGAGGAGAGTGTAAGTATTGGTTCCTGGGAGATATTTATGTATCTTATGTGTAGTAAAAATGTACATACGCACTATTAACTTGGGGTGGCAAAACTACAGGTGATATAATGAAAGATGAGGGTGAAACTACAGGGTAAAGGGTATTAAGGTAGGATTTTTATCTATCTATGTATATACATGTAATAATAATAATAATAATAATAATAACTCCACTACCACCAACAATGCAATGGAGAAAAATATATATAAAAATATATTTCCAATGCAATACACACATATGCACGCTTCATAAGAGACCTTCAGAGAGAAAAGTTTTTTTTTTGGAGGATTGAAAAGTCGGCATCCTTTTATGAATAATGTGGATGCAATGTGCATCATATTTGAGGATTTATAGTAGCATCCATGGAGAGAATGGCCGTGTTGGACAACAATGATGTTCACACTTTTCTCCTTCCTATCTATATCTTCTATCTTACTACACTATTCTCTATAGTGTGGACTCTCTGAGTTTTTTTTAAACATTAATGATATAATGGCTGAGTAGTTACATATAACTTGTACATAAATTCTTCTAGGGACTTATTATTACTACATGGTCAAGTATACAGAGACGTCTAGATGAGAGTGTAGACTCTGGGACTTCAAAGGTATAGGAAGTATTGGGGCAAGGCTGGGCCTATTATAATATAGAGGGAAATATTATTAGTATGAGGCACTCGTATTGCTTCAAGGTGTCGGATCATATAAGTACTTGAATTTTTCTCACTATAATAATAATAATATGGATATCTATAGGAAAATTCATTGCCCATGGTTACGTATACAGATATAGCTACTACAGCACATAGAGATAGATATTAGAATTAGTAGGGATAATAATAATAATACATACATACATGAAACATTCCAATGCATAAAATTGTCTGTACAAGATTTGAATGCGGAATAGTATATAATGTTACATTACATTACATTATATTATAAATCATATGATTTTGCCTTTTATCGTGGGATTTTTGAGTGAAGGGGAAGTAACCCCTGACCCAAAATAATTTTTTCTCTCTACACTTCTTCCAGGAATGAGTGGTTTTTTTTCTTCATCTTCTTTTCTGCTCTTCTCTCTCTCTCTCAAAAGACTATCTTGGAAAAATTTCCCTAAATACTCACATCCATGACTTTCGGCCCGCACGATCTTCCATCAAGATTACCTTTAAACTCCATCACTATGAGCATTGTTGTTTACTCACAATTTGAAAACCTGATCTCTATATTGTTCCCCTTTAGCCTTACCATGCCTTCTTGTCTGTCTGGCTCTTCTCACATCTCTCTCTCTCTCTCTCTCGCACTTATTATCATCCATAACATAGCTCTACCTTTAAGCTTAGGACAATAAGTACACAAATCCTATAGTTTTCCCCCTTGTAATATCCCCGTTAAACTATAATCACATAGGAGAAGAAGAAACCCACTCATAAGGAGAATACAGTGTTTAAAATGCTAAACCTTTCACAAACCTTACCACCAGGACAGCATTAGGAATGAGTATGAAAGAGCAAGTTATGCCTAAGTATAATATTTATTTTTTAATGAGTGCAACTGGATCAACTTTAACAACTTTAGTGTTGATTCTCACAACCTGATGTGTACCCATCCATCCACCTCAACTCCCAAGCTACTATATTTTATTCTTCCTCGTAGTCTCCTTTAGATTATATGTACACTCACTCCTTTGCTAATGATACTTGTTTCTCTTTTCATATACGACCAATCACACCTTCAAGGCTTGGGATCTTCCTGGAAAAAAGCATTGCGTGCAAAATATTCTGGTTTTTTCTTCTCTCTCTCTCTCTCTATCTCTCTTACTCCTTACACAAATCGAATATCTACGTAAAATGTGCATCATTTGCAATTACTCTCTATTTGAACCTTAAGGTTTGTCTTGATACATAGGCAATTGCTAATTGAAACGAAGGAAGGTCAAAAACATTGGATCACTTATATTTTTCTTTCTTTACTTTTTTTCTCTCTCTCTCTCTCTCTCTTCTCTCTCTTCTCTCTCTTCTCCTTTAATATAGTAACTTGCTAGTAGTATATTATATTTCTATAAAGATTCCTTGAGCCAGGATTCAAGTTAGAGGAGCAATAAAGAGGCCGCAGTAGGTATAGGAGGAAGAAACATTGGAGAATCCAAGGAAATAAAAACTTGTGTGTAGGTATGCAAGGTATGAGAAAAAACGCTTCTGATCTTAAACTCTCACTCAACTATGAAACCAAAACTGACGAGAAATGTTGTTATTATTTTGTAAAAACCAAAAGCTGATTAAATTACAATATTTTATAGATATTGTACAGGTTATGTGCATATATGGTCTCCCCTATTTATTCACATGGGCGTACATATGTGTACAGGTATAGCTATCTGCATACAAGGGACTCAAGGGAGATATATTTATGATATTAATACAAACAAATTTTTGGAATGAATGTGAAAAAAAGATAGGAAATCCGGAAGGGATATTAAGAAAGTGTAACAAAGTGACTTTGGTCATTCTCTATCTTTTTTCCCTTTTGGTATTTTTACGATGAGAAATGATATTTCCCAAGTCTTGTATCTTCTTCATATGAGAAAACAAGTTGAATATTTCGTGGATTGGATTTACTGTTGAGTGAGTAAAAAAAATCACCTTTGATCTATAAACTATATGAAATACCACCAAAGTTGAGAGAGTATGTAACTGTGAGGTAAAGGGACTGGGGATGATGATCATCTCTTGGTAGAAGAAGAAGAAGAAGAAGATAATGATGATCGTGTGAATGCACCCTATATACTCTCATTTTTACTTGAGATTTTCATGCGAATTTGACCAGAAGTTAGAGCTACTAGATTTTTACGTAACCCTTGTTCTTCTCTGTAACGTGAGTCGTTTCACTCTACAATATTATCTACACGCCTTATACACATAATTATGTGGCATTATTCCTTCTTACTCTTTTGCTGTTGTTGTTGTTGTTGTTTTGGGGGGAGAGAAAAAAAATTTGCTCCTTTATAATTTGTCATCATCCGTTTCCTATCTCATAACTATACAACCTACTACAAGTTCATAGAAATTTTTCTTATTCATACCGTTCACACATGTACTCTCTTTATATTTTGACATAAGATGGATATTTCCTTTATAGCTTTTTTTATGTGTACCATTTTCCTTGGAGGGATCAGTGTATGTAAGAACTTTGTTAACACAATCAGCCTTTCCTTATAGCATTGGCCAATTTACATTATTCATGCTACTTGGAATAATTAATGGAGAGATTGTACTTAATGGAGAGGGTGGTAATGGTGGGCTATTGGTACGTATATAGCATTGTGGGGTGTCTCATGGAGCTGAGAGAGCAAGAAATTAGGTTAGATTTCCATAATAATAATAATTTTCAAATGAGAATGACATTTTCATAGCACTCTTGTTCCATATATTTTTGAATGTGATAGTAGGGAGGGCATTAACTAGGAATTACTTCATATGAGCAAAAGGGCTATTGAGATTTTTTTAAAGGTGTAACACTAATTATCTTGTTCCTATGGTCTCACATGAAATTCTAAATTGTATAAAGACAATTTATTTTTCTTCATGTAAATCTCAAAGCCTCATTCATTTACTTTGGAGCAAGTATATATATATATATATTTTAAGAGAAAATTCTCTTTTGCTCTGGCTTGTTATTATTTTGAAGAATGTTGTTGTTGTGGTTGCTTTTGTAGAAAGAGGAAGGAGTAAATTGAGAGGCTTGTATAAAGTTAGCATTATTGTAATATATTGTAAAAATCCTGTTAAAGGGATTTGTCTCTATTAAAAAGGGCTACACTTACAATTATTGATTGTAAGTTTTACAATGGAGTTATCATCGCCGTAATAATTATTGACAATAAGAGTAAATATGAGGGTTGTGAAGAATGATAATTATTATACAATTTTTTCTAGAAGGGTTACAAAAGGAAATAATTTCTAGGTACTCTCTCTCTCTCTCTCTCTCTCTCTCTCTCTATTCTATTCTATACATAGCTCCACATTATTTATTTAAAAATACAAGAGAGATAAGAAAATCTATGGAGGGTGAAGGGGAATATAGAGAGAGAAAATGATTGTATAGAAAATAATTTCCCATTCCTCTTGATTACAATGGATGTGTTCCGTCCTATGACGGCTCATAGTAGCGTAGTAGTTGTAGTAGTAGTATGTAATCGAGAGAGAAAAGGATTTAGGGAGTAGAGATTATGATTTACTATAAAAGAAATATATAATTTTTTTTTCATCCAAAAAGAATCAAAGAGTTTCCAATATCTGTGGAGATACCGCATAGGAGTGAAGGGGGTAATAATGATGGTAACTTTTACTTTCCATATCTGATTTTACGGTTTGGTTGTATAAAAAAAATGAGAAGGAAAAAAAAGCTTTTGAAAAATTTCATCCGTACTTCCTTTTTGAAGGAGAATAAGTGAGGAGGCCTAGTCCTCTATTATCTCTATATAATTCTTACATAGTTGGTTAGCTAAGCAGGGTGAAATGGAAGGGTCTTTTGTTTTAAACATGCAGGGGCTTGCGTGTAATTGTAGCTTTTTTAGTTCGGGCTGAGTAATATGTATGTGTGTGTGTGTGTGAGAGTGTGTAGTCTGTCTGTGTGTGTGTGTGTGTGCGTTTGAAGAGGAAATTATTTGGGAAAAAATATATTCACGCAAAACTTTTATGAAATTGCACTATGAAATGTTAAAATGGAAGGAGTAAAAAAAATCATGAAAGATAGGCACCCCTAAAGCTCAGGTGTAATATCAATGTTGGAATTTCAATTAATTACGCAGGATTTATTGATGAGGTAAAAATTGGTGAGAGAATCTCATATTTTTCTCTCTTCTTTTTCTTCTCCTTGCTCATGAAATCATAAGAAAAGCATAAGGATTTTGAAAGGTTATAGAGTACAGATTTTTCCATTTTTTTCTCACATATCAACAACGGGTTTGATTGCATACATATAAAATTTACATTTCTCTCTCTCTCTATATATATGTGTGTACGTGTGATTTGAAAACATTTTGTATCATATCATGTTATTATATGCTTGCCCTCATTTGCAGACTAAAAATTTGACCTGGTTCTACTTGATATGCTGTTGATCAAAGTTGTTGTGCCGCTTATAAACTCATACACAGACACACACACACACTGTCACTCCTTCCCTTTAAACACATTGTATTTTTTTTCTCTTTGCGAGAGCTCTAACCTCCATACATAATATATTTATATGAGGGTTTATGATTATGAAGGGAGAAAAAATCTTGTACATAGTACGTACATCCATGGATAAAAGGTCTCGTCTCTGTAATATAAGAAAGAGTTAAAAGGCTACTATAAGTTTATTATCAATTTTCGATTTTTATTGATGATCGTTTAAGGGGGTAGAGGTAAAAAGATGTGCACATGATTTCCCTCGGGCTAGGATATAATATCCAAGTAAATACAAGATATTATTTAGAGATGTGTTTTCGATTAAACCTCATTAGATGGGACGTTCACACGAGCCTTTACACAGTTATACACTACACATGGAAATATAATGTTGAGGAGAGGTGAATTTTTTTCATTTTTTTCTTTCATAAACCTAGACATAGATACTACAGAGAGATAGAGACTTTTCCTTTATAGCATCTCCCATACCCTACACTGCGTAAATAGTAAGGACACGACAAAATGTCTCGACCATTTTGACCAACTCACGACACAAGTCCATAATAAAAATAATAATGTTCTGAAGAAGAAGAAGAAGAAATAATCCTTAGCCTTTCCACTATAATAAGTTATAGTAGAAATTAAGCACAAGTATAAAAATATTTGCCTCTTAGCTCCTCCAAAAGAGAGAGAGAGAAAGACAGACTCTTGATAGGCAAATATATAATATTACATTTATACTGTGCTATAGATTAGTACAAGTATGTCATAAAAGTTAAAAACCTGTACCCCCGTCAATGAAACAATATCTCTGTGTAGACTTCCCCAAGGAAAGTCATTGTTCCGGTTTTTTTCCTAATACACTCACAACTTAACGTTTATTTTTCCCCCTTTTATTTCCTATGGTTGTAGTACTTTATTTTTACTATGCTGATAATTTGCTTTTTATTCCCGGCTCCTTCCTATGTATTCCATTCCACGCTGTTAGTATATAAAAAAATTTTTTATATTTTTTAATTCTATCTCAAGGGTTCCTACATGCTTCTAGCTCTTTTTTTATAATGTGAATTTTTTTTATAGTGTACACGTTCCTCAACAGTCCACTCATCACACCTTTTACTTTTCCTTGAAATTTCTCTTCCGTTTCTAGTATATAATAATATATAGAATATATGCATTGTGGACAGGGCACGGATAGATTAACCCAATCTCCTTCTTGTTAATCACGGTCTACTACCCACAAAATCCAAAAGGAAGCCTAAAGGAAAAAGAGTTTTGACAAATCCCATTTTTCCCCAAAAATTTTGTTATCTTGAGGAAAATTTTTATGTGTAAAACACTCTAGGTAGATACACGTTTAAGCTCCATAAGCATTATATAGGGATCCTAATACATGCACAAGTATGTACAAGTCATTGTACAAAGAGTAGCATACATATTAGGGAAGGTGCCATGTGCCATTTGGGAATTTGAAATTTCCTTTGGAAAGAGGAAAAGATTTGTTGAGGACATAAATGGTATCGCTACCTCTCATCTAATTGGACGTAATTGATGGTAGGATTGAACTTGAGAGCTGAAAGGTTATCAATCAGGCTCTACATATGCTCAGGTAATAGGGAAAAGTTTATTCGCTTGATAATCGATGGGGATTTTTTTTGACATAATAAATTAACTTTCCGCTCCTTCCCTCTCTCTCTCTCTCTCTCTCTCTCTCTCATTCTCTTACTATTTTCCTCCTACAGCTCGCACATTGTTTCTGCTACTGGATGATGGAAATTCTATAAAGATGTGAACTATGTAATTTTGATGGTATGTACATAACTATATAGGCATAGCCATTAAAATGTAAATGAGTGTGTAATTTTTCTAGAGACAGAAAGCTAGAGACGCTCTTTTCCACTCTTTGAATAATTTCCTATGTATTTTCATATGCTCTCCCTCTTTCCTCTTCTGCTCTTGAGATTTTTTTCCAGGAGCATATTATGGAAAAAGAGAGAATAATTATTAAATACTGGGATAAAGAATAGGGTAAACATGAGGAAGAAATAATTCATTGAGAATGAGGAAAAAATAAAAACAGTTGGGTTTTTTACAACTTGACAAAAAAAAACTCCAATACATAAACATTTCATTGTTGACAAAATTTTAAGGACAATTTAATGGATTACAGAGCCGAAAAGGACGTTGAGGGAAAACATTTCAATCATATACAAAATCTCTTTGTACATAAACAAGTGTGTGTGTGTGTGTGTGTGTGTGTGCGTTGAGAAGAGGAGAGGAAACAGAGGAGCAAGTCCTGTAACATTTAACAATAAAACTACTTTATTGGCATTAACTGGTGTGTACAAGTACTGTTCAGATAGGAGGAGTGAAGTAGAATCTTAACGTATTTTGACAATGAACAAAGAATAAAAAAAAATCTTGTCTTGAGTCAATGTCTCTCTCTATGGTTGAGTTACAGAGGAAAGTATAGTGTAAAGGAGAGGGATGACAAAACTAGCCGTGTGGAAGGAACGGGCCAGTGATTTCATTATTGAGACGGGAATACCGGTAACAAGTGAAAGAACAATTAACGAATGCTCTGAGAAGGAACAAACCTTCTGAGACACTAACCATTCAGACCTACACACACACATACATAGACCTCACTTAAAATATGTAGAGATAGAACAAAGTAGAACGACTCGTGACCCGATAGTTTTTTTTCAGGATTTTCTTACACACACAATAATTCCTCTCATCCTTTCACACATAACTTTATATATATATAATTTCTATCCCAGCCCTATCCACTCAACTGTACCTACTCTGATTCAATTTACATAAATCAGAGAGTCTCTCAAGTTTTGACAAAATGTCTCTTATTTTGGGGCTCTCATTTGTTTTTTTACTCTGGTAATATTTAACGTTAGGATTCCTCATCCATGGATTTTTTTCCAGAGAAAAAACTTTTTAACCAAATAAAACGAATAAGAGAAATATCCGGAGCTTTTAGCGCTATACATATAGGAAAAAAATCCTCCTACTTTTAACCGCATTACAAGGGTTGATGAAACACGTGAAATGATCCATTGAATCGAGTACAAATGACATGTGTCCACATTTTACATTTACATAGAGGAAATCATTGAAGCATAAGTGAAGAATTGAGAAAAAACTATGATAAAATTCAGACCCTCACGTCCTATTAACTTACTATGAAAATCCCACGTTGGAATTTCATTTAACATTTTAATTCCAAATCGAGCAATTTCTTCTCCGTCAGAGGGGAAAAAACAAGTTAAAGCTTAACTTCACTTTATAGATTAAATACAGGCTAAAGTTAGCTATCTATATAGATTGCTATTACAGAGCTGGTAAAAACTTTTTTTTTCTCACTGTAGAAAGAAGAAGGTGGTGGATTTTGAACGGTGAGAGGGATGTGATCGTAGGAGTACGGAGATAGAGAGAAAAAGAGTTAAGAGTCCAAAAGATAAACTTCCCTCTGACCACCATCAGCTTTTACCAAGCTATCATTTAGTTTAGAAGAAATAAAGTTTTTTTTTCTAAGTACTAAATACAAGTATAGGAAAATAATTCCCTTGTATAAAAAAAATAGTAGTATAGTGTAGTATCAATTGAAACTTTGATAAGTGTAGATTGAATGGAGTGGATTTGAGCATTTGAGGAAAATCAATTCTTCTAATGAGTTGATGATCAGCTGGATTTTTTTTTACATGGGCATTCCCATTATATTGTACATACATTGTGGGAAGGAAAGATTTTTTTTCTAAGGAAAAAATCTAGAATAATTGAAGTTCTGAGGTCTGAGAGTGAATCATCCTTGTTGTTGGGTAGAGAAGTTGAAGGATGCTAAAGTTAAATACCCTGTAGCATGTGGTTTTTCCCCATTAAAGTTTGATTCAGATGGGTAGGCAATACTTGGGCATGGTAAACTTATTACCTCATTCCTTTTTGTATGCAGAGAGTTACCTTTTGAGTAGAGGAGTATATATAGCTATGAATTCGTGAGGAAAAATCCTTAAACCGAACTTTACAGCTATAGTTTATGTATACCACTAATACATGAGGTTACTCAATGTAATTATTATGGGATTTAGTACATAGGAACAACATCAACATGAAAGAAAGACACCAACTCATCAATGCATGTCCGGTAGAAGAAAAAATGGCAGGATTTAAAATTACCTACGTGTAAGAATTCAAGCCAAAAGAAGAAGAAGAAGAAGACAGCTGGTAAATACATTTATATATATAGCTTTGAGGATATTTTTATAATTGAAGAATTTTAGCTTTTCTTCCTTTAAAATTCTTTTAAAAAAAATATTAAATAAATAAATTGTTGAAAACCCCCTATATGGTGGATATTCAAGGATTTTTTATAGTCTGCATATATACGCAATAAGATATTAAAAAAATGGAATAAAATGCAAGGGTAGATTTTTTGACACGCATAGACCCAGGACCTTAGCCATAGGCTAGGCTATACAACTAACAAGAAATATATTTCATGTGACCCTCCAACATATTTTATTTACCCTTGCCTAGAGGTTCTTTTGAGAGAAAAACATTGGCAAGAGACATGAGAGTCTTGATGAATAAATGGCTCGTTGTGACAAAATCTGAGCTTACATAGAGAATTGAGCCTGTATAATAAAAGTCCGCACGGCCTTATTTCCACCTCGATGAGTTTCTTCTTCTCATAGCCCCTTCTTGGTAAATAAAATAAGTGCGGAAAGGAACCTCCCCCCCCCAAAAAAAAACCACAGTAAGATGAACAAATAAATAGTGGAAGAATAATAGTTGATGGTTCTTTTCACATATATTTTCCCTATACTCATCCATTGTATAGCTATATACGTATAGCGTTACTATTTATACGTACATTCAACTATTCCCCCCTATAATAGTGCATATGGGAAGTGAGTGCATTTGAAATTGTAACTTCTCCGGAGGTTTCAAATAGATTGGCAGAAAAAAAAATCTTTGAGTGTCCTCACTATATTTCTCCAGACTTCACACACAGTACAGAGTACAGAGTGGAATGATGAAAAGAGGGGGGGAAATCAAGAGCTTTTTCTTACAATTTTCTAATGTTCTGTCATAGGGAACCACCACACAGACACACACACGCATTTTATTGGGAAAAGTTGGAAGCCCACGTTTTCCCATTCCCAACCAACCATATGTATATAAATACATGTGGAGATAGAATAACCCTGACAGTCCACAACAAACAAGATATGTCAAAAAGAATTCTTAAAGATTAACATAATCCTATGTACAAAAAAGCTCCGTGTATGTATACTTTTCTCTACGTATATATTGTCGCAGACAAAGGAAGACAAAAATCCTAGACTCTTTCATATGTTCTTGTGTATAGAATTATTATTATGATTGTGACTGCAGTGCTTTTCCCTATATATATGTGCGTCTGATAAAATATCTCTGGCTGAGCTTTAAGGCCCCTTCATATACTATACTTACATATATTTACATACATACTAGAAAGTCACTCATCTTGAGCCTCTATCAGAGGCACATATCGAGCATACAGAGAATAATTTGTGTACAAGATAGAGAAAAGTGTGTGACAGAAATTCTTACAAGCATTATCTGCTAATACTCACCACTTTGAATTGGGCGGTTCAACGAACTTGAGAAATATTACTTATAGATGTATTTCCAACTCCACGTATATAAAAATATGTGTCTACACACGCAACCATACATATGTATATAATATGTATGGAGACATGTAAAAAAATGTTGAATCAAGTCAAGGCAAAAGACCATAGAGGACCAGGATCATAGCCACTGCCAATGTATACACTAACTAAGTAAGTGACCAGTGTCTGTGACTATGGGAAGTCATATGATACGTACATTAGAGCTCGAGAGAAAAAATCCAGCTTCCTTCTCACCCTCTCCCATCAAAATGTAACATTGTATTTAAATGTGTGCATAAAAATGTAAAGAAAAAATGTTGAGAAATGAAATAAATAATTTGCCAATTTCATATCACTCATTGCATCACACGTACAATGCAATTCCAATTCATTCCATTCTGTGGAACTCAATATACAATTATTATTACTTTTTCCTATTGCTACTTTTGGGACCAAAAATCATCTTTGAAATAATTCTCAATGAGTTTGTATGAGTCAATTAGGAGATAGAAAAAAATAGTGGGGTGAAAGGTACTCTAAGTAATTAGATTTTTCTCCAAGATCCACCTAACTCACTGTAAATACATGGGTGCAATTAATATCATTGGAATTTTTCATTTATATAGAATTTAAGGGGAAAACCATGTCTTTTTTCAAGGGGTAGAAAATCTCATAGGGAAAGAAAATTGAGTGAAGAGCAACATCACACATGGAGTTTATATTATGAGCATTGGTCATTCCCTATATATGCTCTGTACATTGCATATTTATCCTACCTACGTGTGTGGATTGTTAAAGGAGAGTAGTAATGAGATGTTATATAATGATATGAGTTGATCTGAAGGAGGAAAGGTTTTTTTTTCTCTCTCTCTCTCTAGGAATTTGTCTCCTATTTACACGAATAGTTGAAGAAATAACATAAGATATGGCACGCCTCCTGTAAACATTACTATCCCCAATGCAATGGTTACATTTAAGTACAGGTATTATGTACTTGTGTATACATCCATTGAACAATTTTTCATCTTCCCTGTCATACACACGTTGAGACATAATATTAAAGGGTTACGTTACCCAGCAGAAACAACATTCGAAATGTAACCCTGTATATGTAGGTATGTATCTCCATGTACATATAATCTCTATAGGATAAAATAATAGGGATGAAACCCTAACTTTTTGAGTTTTATAGCTTATGTTTTCTATGTATGTGTTAGGGTTAGTGTATAAGAGCGCAAAAAAAACAGCAATAAAACAATCAAGTTTATATTTTCAAAGTTACAATAATTCCTTTTATTATTATTATTTCTACTATCATCATTATTATTATTACACGATGATGATACTTTGGAAATTTCCTACATCCACTGTAGTAACTCTCAAAAAAAATTCAAGCACGGAATGAAAATTTTCAGGCATGTCTTCTTCTTCGTCTTCATCATCTTCTCCTAACATATGTATTTTACTTGGATTTTTAGCCCAACTTTCCTGGTGATTTGTTCCCTCTCTTACATTTTTCCTACATGTATTGGAGGCTCGTGAATTCGTGATGAAGATTATGTACATACAACGTGGATTTATATACACGTAGGATAGGATGAAGTTTCTTGAAATAACCTCTGTCAAATTCACTCATACATACAGTAAGAGTAGGAGTAAATATACATGTGAAAGATAGAGACCTTTAAATCTCATTTCCTTTGACTCAATCCGACCATCATAGTTAAACACATGGGTAAGAACTTCACATATATGCCTTTGTATATAAGACAAGTAAACACTTGACAATTATCATTTCACTTTTTTTTTGCGTCATCACTTCAACACTGTCAATCTGAATTTGTACATGTGTGTGTGTGTAGAGATTTGTATGTGAGTGAATGGTGAGTAGAGGAGAAATAAAAAATGTTTGATTTAATGTGAGGGGAGCAATTTAATGGAATAAAGCTCCCTTTGCAGCAAGCTGTCAAGTTTAGACAATTTTATTCACTACATTTCCACAATTAAATGCTTGTACTACGTAGGATGTAATTGGAAGGAAGGTTTTTTTTAACGGACGTTGATGAAACCCAAGCTGTCACTTTTCTCTTTTGTCCATGTATACTATAAGAGAGGCCAGAGTTTTATTTATTTATTTATTTATTTCTATAGATTTTTTTTTATGATAGAGCAAAGAAAGTCTAGTGCTAATTACCATTTAGTGTATAGTATTGGAAAATATATATGGAAGATTTTTAGAGGGGAGTGATCCTTTATAGAGAGGGAAGTTGGAAATCGTGCTCATTTATGAGATGAACAAGTAAGAAGAAGAAGAATAAGAAGAAGGGAAAAAGAAATGTCATTGAAAGACAAGTTGCTAAACCATGGCAAAATAATTGGCTAAGCTTTCCTACATTACAATATATATGTTGGATCCAGAAATTTTTATTACGGAATTTATAGGTTAAGTATGAGTGACTTGCCGTACACTCCAATCAATTCCATGGGTTTAACAACAACCTCCTCCCTCTTATGTTCACGGTATAGTAGTATTGTAGTATGTATTTATATATGTACATGTTATTACAATACGTTTTTGCACATGTACATAAGTTATGGACATTAATAATAATTTGCAAGTTATCCACTACTTTTTTTTATGTGGATGAACTTTACGTATTTACTACTCTTCTTTTCTAACCAGAGGAGGACCATTCCATTAAAATCATTGCTCGTGTGTCCATGACAAAAAATTTTTATATCTTCATGTCTTCAATTATTATTATTATTACTATTGTATTATGTATCTCTTTATAAGGGGGAGACACGTGAGTATCCCATCCAAACTTTGCACATCCACCCTTTAAACACATATTGATTGATACATTGGAATCATTACATTGCATTGAAAGAAAAGTCATAAATTTTAGGAGCAATTATTATTCTCCAACGAGCTCCCAACAACTAAAGCGTTTCAAATTAGCCATATAGTTGTTCGACCGACGGGGATTTTTCCAAATAAAGTAGTAATAATTCTACATGCTTATTATTAAATCCTTGGAAACTTTTTACAAATTTGAGCAAAATCAGTAGATATGAAGCCTAAAGAAGCCTCTCTCTTCAAATGATAATAAAGGCCCAGCCGGTAAAATATTATTGAAGGGATATATGACAATCATTAGAGATGGCACGGGGACTTTCTACTTCTGATATTTTGAATTCGTAGTATTAGTTAACGTATGTACGTAATAGCATGGATACGTACCTCTAATGTATTCGAATGTGTCTAATGTACCATGCCTGTGTAATAAATGCCGACAGCTATATGTAGCCCTGAGATATATTAACAAGGAGTCATGGGATTTAAAATGTAATTATTATCCAATAATATTGTAAATTCAAATCAAGTACAACACACATTTCAGAGAATTATTGCGCAATGTCACCTCTAACAACAAACTACATATTTACTCATGTGCCTAAAACCTACATTAGCCAAACTATAATGATTCTCCCAATGCCAAGTACTATAATAAATGTTTGACTAAAAATCCGCTCCTTATATTGTAAAAAACTTATTGTAAGGAAAAGTTGACTTTGACATGGGTTTGAAAAAGAGTAAAATGTTTGGGGGGGGGAATTAAACACTTGAGGATTTATTTGAAAGGTATAAAATTAATTTGGAAGATATAGGAGAGAGATGTATGAAGAAATAATAAGGTAGAAACAAGAACCGGCCTTAACATTATTCTTTCTATGAGACCCATATTATCACATATATTTATGCATGAAATATCATTGACATAGGATGGGAAATCATGAAAGAGACTAGTAAATGTGGTAAGGTAGCGGAGTCATAAATATTATATGATAGGTTAAATTTATTTCAACATTTAACCATTAAAACCTGAACATTTATGATGGGAAAAGTGGGTGAAATCCATATATTTTTCATATTTAAGAAAGAGAGAGAGAGAGAGAGAGAAAAACTTTTTTTCTTCATTTACGACTATATGGGTGAAATGTGCCAAAAAAGTTCAGGTATTTCAAGAAAATGTTACGTCCGTACGAGAATTGAGTGTAGTATATAAATGTGTATAAAGATTATATGTGGGTCCCTCTTTCTACTTAACATTCTCTTTATGTCATTTTCACACGCACTGGCAAATCATTTGACTTCTCCAGGTCTCTCTCTCTCTCTCTCTCTCTCTCTCTCTCTCTAATGTCTATTACTCATGGTGTTATGAACTTGCTCTAAAAATCTCTTATCTTATTTGTACATGTGCGTCGGCTGGCAGGAATAAAATTATTATTATTATTATGATTATTACTACTCCAACCACAACACTGTGTGGAGAATAATAATAATAGTAATTATTATTATTATTATTTAAAAGTAGGTTTTTTTCTCAAATATGAAAATAATCATTTCATTTAGCATTGTGTGAGTGTGGGGTTAGAATGATTTTTCTTCCTTTTTTCCCTCCTATTTAATTTAGCACTTTTGTCATAAAAAGCGAGGAAAAAGACAAACGTGTACGACGGAGTATTCATAAAAATCCTACAAGACTTGGAAATTTATTGTGGAGTAATGTCGTTGACGTTCTCTTGTATACATTATTATAACACTTAAAAAAATCTTATGTCTCTGTACTTTTCAGAATAATTTACATTTATGCGGAAAAATATGCAGAACGACAATGAGACATCCCCATGAAAAATGACTGTAGGTAAAGAGAGAGAGAGAGAAAAAAAAATCATGTCCTTATTTGATGACTTCCTTTCCTCTCCACTGTATACACACACATTATGTTGTTACAAGTGTGCTGATACTTACACATGACAAGTCTGTAGTAGCTATGTATGTACGTAGTAGACCGTATAGTTTCTATATAGGCAAAAACCCTCCCCTGTATAATAAGTCATTGTCGTCCACACTGCTCTTTTAATTGCTATCATGTACTCTTTTCATTGAGGGTATGTATCCTCTCTACGTAACTGTCCCTATAAAAAGTTACCAACTGTACTTTTTTTTCTAAACTTCTCTCTCAACAACTAACTAACATAAGATGAAGAAGAAGAAGAAGAAGAAGAAGAAGACGGAAAAGAAGAAAAAAAACGTGCATGACAACTGCAGCATTTTGATTTGCATCAATCCGCACGAATAAATTCTCTCTCCTCTCTTCTGGATTATTTCAGTCCTAAATTTAGACTCGGCTACATAAGTAAGTACAAGAAGTGTATACTCAACAACAACAAGGGCAAGTTAAAAGAGGATATGAGGGAAGGAAAATAGACGCACGCATTCTATACTTTTTTCATCCCACAGCTGACAGCTGAAGTTCGATGTCTACACATAAAGTAGATTTGCGTAATCAAATGATTTAAGGAATGAGAAAAAAAAACATTTTTTGTATATACATAAAAAGAGCTAAAGATAAGGGAATGGATTGGGTTAGGAATTTGTGCATACGTGACAGGAGATTTTCAAAGTGGTTAGTTTTTCTATTCAAGTCCACGTTGTAGTTACGTAGTACATGTAAAAACATGTTATCTCTCTGTCCTCAGCCCTATTATTCTATAACATGTTTTGAGGACATGTGTATAATTCTGTACTGTGTGTATAATATTTACGAGCATGGGTTCTAACTATAAAAATGTGTGTGTATAAAAATGTCTCTTACATTTTTACAAATAGTGACAAAAGGTGCAGTCTCATCCAAGGAAATTCAAGGGAACTCTTACAAGGGAGTATAGTAGAGGATTATATGTTGGACGAAGAAGATAAAAGGTGGAAGGAAAATGTGACAAAATGTTGCTAATATTGATCTGCTATATGTCAGGCCTATACAAGATATATTTGCAGATGTCAATGTTTGCCAATCCATGCTCCTGTGAAATTACCAATTTTCTTGTTTACATAAAAAATTAACTCAATTCGAGCATGTTGTTATGTAGAAAGGGCCCCAGGACCGAGGACAGTCAAAATAATTAGTGGTCATTCCTATATATGGGTGGGATATGAAATAAATCACTTTACGCATACACACACACACACACACACACATATGCAAAATACAAACACACACATATTTTCCCAACACACTCCTCCTGATGGTCATGTACTCTTAATATTTCAACTCTCCTATCTATCATTGAACATATCCTACATGATACTCTCCTACTTGGACGGCCATCCACTCTTGTTTGTAAATCTGTACATGTGTGAACTCAGACAGAATTAATAGAAACAGTTGAAGCGTATGTAGTCCTCAAGGTTTCTTTCTCTCCCATCCAAGAAGTACACTGGTCTGGTAAGACAGGACAGACTAGAATTTACATGTATTCCTCAGCTTTTTCAACTGACACATAGAATACAACTACTATGTGTGGTTACAATTTAAATCTACATGTTGGAATTATTGTATAGTTGTTAAGTTACTAGTTTTGGTCAATGTGCGATGTATGTGAAGAGAGAGAGAGAGAGAGAGAGAAAAAAACTAAAAGGTGGTAGCTATTTCACACCTCAGTTTTGTACACATAAGGATTTTCCACGTAGACATATATAGTAGAGTTGTTAAAGAAGGTAAATGGATGAAAGGGGGGGGGACGGCGTATGGACTATACAGAGTGTGGATGGAAATTTTTCCCAGAGAACAGATGTAAGTTTGACATTAAAAAAAAGGTAAAGGAAGGTAAGAACATGACAAATGGATCCTAAGTATGGCTTTTCAAGACACTTGCTTAGGCCTGTAAATATATGTATACGTGCATAGTATATTTAAAGTCTATAAGAGATGGCAAATAAATTGTTTGTCATGTAAAAATTCTTGTTGGTCAACATGAGTGTTCCTTGTTGACTGTAGTAGTAGTATAGATATTGTACAAGTTAATGTGCTCGTCGTCACAAGCTGCGTTGGGTAAGCGTGTCGCTCATCATCACCAGATCAACATCTCATCCTGAGACTTGCGTCTTCTTCCTAGTTCTACATCCATACGTGTATACGCAGTATGTATTGTATTAAAGGATGATGAGTGAGACGTACGTATGAGTAAGAGCAAATCTTATAGCACTTGGCAATTCTACAAAGATTCCTATCTTTTTTGTATATACTTGCAAACAGATTGAGGGAACATTGTCAATCATTACTATGGTTACACTTATCCCTACAAATATGTACATATTTACATGAATATGTATTATGTCCATATGTATATGAATGTATTTTTATATGTGAGTATTATGTATATATGCTAGAAAGTTGATCATAATTAGAAGAATTTGTACAAGGGCTTTGCCTTTATAAAAACTATGTATATTGTATAGGGAAAAGGACGTAGTGGCTTCTCTTCCTTAGCTGCCGCTTTCCTTGCACTTGTTATTTTATTTACCCTGAATTTGTCCACGTTTATCAACCCTCATTGATCTTACGTCAGCTTAGCACATCATGTGTCAGAGTTGGTCTGGCATATGAGAGTTGGAGACATAAATCCATATGTTTTTAGGTAAGCTTGAGGTGGTGGATAAGTTTTAGCATTGAGCATTATTCTGACTTATAATTTCCCATGTAAATATATTATGTGTGTGTGTGTGTGTGTGTGTATGTAGGTAGAGAATTGTAAACAAGTCAGAATGATGGAAAAGTGATAAGGATTTTTTCTCATTGGAAGGACTTGATCCACTTGGGCATATAATAATCTTATTTAATGAAGAAAAAAAATTATATCAAGTGGGAGAGCAAGTCAAGTCCTTTTGACAAACCTTTGTATGTAAAGGCATTCAATTGGAGCCAATTCTAATTTGAGGGCTTTGGTTAAATTATAGGGATTTCCACTCTCATTGGAAATTACTAATCACTTGGATGTGTGTATGTGCCTGAGGTGTGTATGTGATTGTGATTGTGTGTGTGTGTGTGTGTATATGTGTGTGTTTATTGTAGGGGAAAAAATTGCAAATAAAATGAGACAATAATTATTCGAAAATAATGTATTAGCATTTATGGGGAGAGAGAGAGAGGGAGAGAGAGAGAGATGATTGGAGAAGGTGGAACTTGTTAAGGTACACGCGCTCTATAGCATGATTGAGAGCTATGTAATTATCTATTTGGGAGCATATCGCACACACATCCTTCTCAGACTCGGCCCATTAGAGTAAATAATAATGGTTGAAGTACTTGGAGAGAGAGAGAGAGAGAGAGACTCAAGAGAGTGAGTTTTGAAGTGGGTGGACAAATGCGACAGGCAAGTAGACAAATTAGAGCAAAACAGAGCTACAATTAGTTGGAACGTCTTTTGCGGTTTTTCATTAACCTTTTCCCTTCAATTATGATTTCCTAACTATCATCATATAGACGTCATTTGGGAAGGAAGTACTCTGAGCATAATACACAAGTTCATCTTTCACTCATGTCTTACTTGTCATCATCCCCTTTAATATATTACCGACACCTTTCAACTTCTTTTTCTTTCTTTACTCCCAAGAAAGATCCCTACACAGAAACTCTCCAACCTTTTCAATGTTTTTTTTTCATCTGAACCCTCCCCTCCTCACGAGAAAAAAACCAATTAACGGTTCCTTTACAGACAACACTACTCATTAAAATGTTGGATGTGATGGGGTATAGTATATTTTTATTAATATGTAATAGAATAATAATTCCTTCATTTCCCTTTGAATGCAATGTAAATTGCTTGGTAGCATTGATCCTTTCCATTTTTAATCTCAAGTATAGCTATAAAATCCATTGAATTGCAGGTACTCTTAAAAGTGTGCAATAATTATTAAGGACTAGCTCTTTTTTCCTCATCCCTTCATAAAAATCCTCTCTTTCTAAACTTTTTATCCCCACGTACTTCCTCCTCCTTATGTTACCTTTATTTTTTAGTATCAACGTACCTTAAAATTTCAGCCTGGATTTTTGTCACAATCAAATAAAAATTTGCAGAGGGATGATAACTACTATGGAATTTACTGTTAATGTACAAAGTATATAGTACATGTTAATTTTAGGGAAAAACATTTTTTTTATCTAACAAAGGATTTCCTTTAGAATTTAAATTTTTCTTGACCATTGTCTTATCACTTTCTATGTATTGAGAGTTTTAGTAGAAAAACTGGCTCGATCTTTTTTTCCTCGCCCAATAAGCAGTTTGTTTTTACAAGCCCTTGTAGTTTTTTAATGCTAACTAAAAGATAGTGGAGGGCTTGAATAAATATTCCTGTATCACATATACATACATATTGTAGCAATAGAGGAAACAATGATGAATGTCAAGTCGACACCATTTCCAATTAATTTCCATATTATGTTCCACCATAATAAGGGAAACTTTAACGAGAAAAATCACACAATAATGAATGGAATGGAAAAGTCCATTGGTTTTCATGAGCCTTTTTTCTTTTCTCCATACAACTTTTGTTTTTTCTTGTTTTATATTATTATTGCACTCTTGAAAAAATGTATCTTGAAAATGTATTCCAAAGTTAATGCATCTTATACATTGTAATACACACTGTTACATACTTTTAGGTACTACTACTATTGGAAACCATGGCGAAGTCAAGAGTGTGCTTTAAATGATAAACAATGAGATTTCTATGATAAATCCCTGATTGTTAGTGTTTGTTTTTAGGACCATTTGTTTCCAAAGAAGAATACAGGAATGAAAATATGTAATTTCTTCAACTTGGATGGCATTTACTATGAGTGAGGAGATAGGAGTGTGCCTTTGTAATGCTAAACACACGTAGATTTTATGATGGTAATAGACCACTCGTGTTGTAGTAGTAGTAAGCAAGGAGAAGAAGAAGAAGAAGAAGACCATAAGGGAAGAAAAGAACATTTTAAAAATGCCCATTCGGAAAAAAATCTCTCTTCAATGTTTCCCCATGTATTTTGTCTATTTTCAAATGGATACATTAAATATTAGATGGATGATACGTACACAGTACACAGACAGAGGAGGAAAGTGGAAAGCTGGATTGAAATCTGTCAGGCTAATAAAGGAAGGCTAATGGGAAGATTGCTGGATGTTTTTGCAAAGTCTCCATGCATCATATATATGTCAATTGTTGTATGTATATTATGGGGAGAGTGAGTAATACATATAATGTTTTGATGATGATGATTTATGCATGGGATTAAGTTGTGGTTAGCGAAAGTATACATGTACATCTCTCTATAACTCAATTTGGATGGGTGCTACATGACATGGTGATGTTTGGGGCGTTGGTGTGGTATTTTACGCGCTGCTATCCTATCTATTAAAAATAAACAGCAAACCATAATAAAAAATATATGGTTGATACGGCGGATGATATGTACTGTATAGATGAAATGCATGTATGTACATACAGAAATTATTATCTTCACCTGCACTCTATACCTACATACAATGTATTACTATTTATTTATACCTATTATAATGTATGAGGCTAAATATGTATGTAAGGCTATAGGAAAACATTTATGTGTAGATTGCAGTTTTGTGTGGATAACCGGGCTGTGAGGGATTTTGTAGGGGTGTTTTTCATATAGAGACAGGGATTTTGTAAAGAGAGGAAATAAATGGCTCAGTATAAGTAATGGTAGGTTGTTAAGAGGAGAGAAGAAATAAGATAGAGATATGAAGCCAAGTCTCATATTTCCTGCCCCCTTCATTTCATTACTATTAGTTTTAAAAAGAGCAATTCACTTTCGCATGGTTTACATTCCCATGGTAGTAATGCTACCATATCTTTTGGTATAGAATATGAAACCTTTGGATTTTTACCCTTTTACTTGAGAGTGCTTTTCCTTGGCGTCCATACATACATATATACTAGTATGTATATGGAAAGAAGGAGTTAGCCTTGTATAGGTATAGTAGTAGGACATGTGCGAAAATCCAAGTTGTAAGGCTCTGCATAGCAAATAAGGGATGTAAGTTAAAAGCTGAAGGGTGTGTATTTTATCTATGCATGGATTTTGTGTGTACATTTTATATGGAAGATATAAAGAAATATGTCATGTATTGATAGGAATATGTAGATGGTATGCAGAGGCATGTAAATACTATGTGTATGTGTGTGTGTGTGTGTGTGTGTATATAATGAGGATCGAGACATTAATGTCTAGAAATTACATAGATGATGACACAAATTTCCCCCCTTCCATGCCTATAAATGTCGATAGGATTTTTTGAAAGATTACGCAGAGTCAAGAATTTATTCAAGACTGAGAGTATACGTTTCACTTAAGCTAAGGATAATATTCCCCTAATTGATTCAGAACCTCAAAGCATGTGAACACCCATTGGACGAACATAGTCATGTCTTCAAATGGCTAACCATATTATAATGTTTTGATAAACCTCGTATATATTTTCTATTTACATTTTATCCTTCAATGTTGTTCAATCCTGTACGTTGGAAGAGAGAGAGAAATGTGTTTAATAACGTTACATATAATGGAAGGCCCGGTAACTAAAACTACGGGTGGGGGAGGTAGAGAGCTATAAGGAAATGTACGTATGGTAAATAGTGGTAGAAAATGTAGAATGGAGCCCGTCAGAGCCCATTCAAGGGTGTTTAGTTCCAAGCCGCAGAATCACTCCATGGAATGATTTATACACTTAAATACGTGTTCTCAATGACCATTTGCATAAATCTATTTTATTTATTATGTTTTTCCCAGGGAGGAAAAAAAGCCGCTGAAAATTCATGAATGTTGGGCAAAATCTAGGGGAATATAATTTTCATTGCATAAATTCTCTATTTACTTCTCATTCCTCTCTGGCTTGTTTGTACAAGTTTTTAGTACATGCTTTTTCCTATGCTTTAGAATTATAAAGTATAGAAGACTTTGAAAAAAATCGTACTTTTAATCATCCTCTGTACTCTCCGTCTTTTTGTATGATATTAAAGGTAGGAGATTTTCTCACTCCGCTCATCTAAATACATATAGGCAAGGTTATTAAAGATGAGGTGAAACAAGACGGGATCTCTGCATGTTGTCATCATGAGAGACGGTTAAGTTTACTCATTTCATATTACATGCCCATACCTTTTCCTATAAGCGTACTATGTATAGAGTCTCGGGAAATGATAACCTTCAAGGTAAGTGTATATTTTACTATACCTCACCCGATGAAAATTCCATGGCAATAAAATCACTCCTCCTCCATATACATTACTCTTTTGGAATCATTAAATAAATAATTAAATAAATAAATACAAAAACTATAATCTCTCTACTCCTGGTCTTGAATCCAATTTCCATGCAAAATACCTACCTACACACACACAATAATGACCATAAAGTAAAGAAAATAGTAGTCTGAAATTATAAAACAAACATAAAAAAAAGCTTACCTCATTAATCAAATGAGCCGAAAACCAATAAGGAGAAGAAACAAGAGGTAAATTATACTCAATTATCAACTTTTCCCATGCACAAAAAACTCTCGAGTCTTTGAAATTTACAAAGTTTTTTTTAAACGACTTTTGTTTTTTTTATATCAAACGAAAATATATGTATGCACATTTATATCAAAGTTGTTGCTATAGTAGTACTCCAAACAATAAATAGAAACTCGTGGAAAAATCATAGAGAACATGAGCTTGCACATGGAATTTCCTTGGAGGAATTAACATTTAACGTTAAACGTAGTAGTAGTAGCATGTAATTATAAGGGATGTCCTTAAAAGTAACCTTAAGGTAGGCGAACCACATTTAAAATGATAAGTTCCATGTTCATGTACTTCTCATGTACTTACAAAACTCAACGCGGAAATAATCACTACACACCAAGAAGGGAAGTAATCATTTAATTAAAAGTGTAAAAAATCCCAATAATAATCAATTCAACAGAATTCTCATCAGTTCAAAGGAAAATCAAAAGGTCCAATAAAAGAAAAGAAAACCAAACTTTTGTAACAGAGTACCCCCCCGATTCCTCACAATCTCAAATCTTGTCCTTTATTAAAAGGCTTGAAAAATACCCACTTTTGTGGGATTCTCAGAGCGAACTTAAAATCTGGCACTGGGCTGTATTAAAGTTGTAAAAACTGGGAATTTGAAAAAAAAAATTATTTTATTTGTTTGTCTTCATTATTGCCATAACAAAGTCAAGGGTTGAATTTGTATGTAGTAAGCAAATAAATAATAAATCCAGCGCTATAGGATAGCAGGTAAAATGGTAAAACTTTAGTTTCTTTCCGGATTCATGGATCTTGACGCACCTCCATGCACCTGAGAACTGATCATATCCGCTCATGATAAATCCTTTGGTAAAAATTCTCCACCCTGTGTGAGTGAGACTACGACGAGCCACAACAACCCCCTCAGCATCTTTTGTATGTATGTGTAGGAGCTTCTATAGGTTTTTAACCCAATCCTCTCTTGCACATACAGAATGTATGCTCAAGTATGTATATTGGCTAGGTTGTGAGTAGTAATAGTAAAGTAGTAGTAAAATGTTTATCCTTATACATGAGAATGTCTGTGTAGTAGTAAAATGCAGACAGTGCAGTGCATGATGGTTGGTGTGTGTGTGTGTGTGTGTGTGTGTGTGGTGATTGTGGTTTTTGGATTGTCTGTGTGCGTGTCTACGGCAATGCACAAGACTTGTTATGTGATGATGCTCTTTCCAGACTTACAACTTTAACCATTTAAAAGGCCTTTGTATAGTAGAGAACAAGTATACGCACATGAAGTCAAACATATACAATATACAGAGACAGACAAAGTTAAAAGATTTTTTTTTAAAACAAGAATCTTCCTCACTTCATACTCATACTCTCCTTGGTCTCGAACTTTTCGCCATACCTCATCTTGTACATAAAAATTCTATAATACATGTAAGTAAATATGAATGTCGGAAATCTTTCACTACTTCAATTCTTTCCTTAAGGCTTTATTGCAAAGGTAGGTAGGGAGGCAGGCACGCTAGAAATACTATAGTAGTAGTAAAACGTGTATGTGTGTGTGTGTGTGTGTGTGTGTGTCTGTGATGTGTACTGTGAGTGAGAGAAAAACCCCCCATACAATAATATAATATGCACGTCTTAAGTTTTTATCTTCAAGTTAAAGAATGTGAATTCCTTTACTTATACTTATGGTGTATGTACTTTTTAAAAAAAAAAACACACACACATTGTATATTATTATTATTATGTAAGAAGGAGGAATTGTAATGGAAAAAGTTTTGGAGGAATGACGAGGAGCTCAAGCTCATTTAATCCTTTGGCTTCTGAAGCAATAATAATTATTATTACATTCATAATGAAAATAAATAAATAAATGTTTTGCCTCTCTTTCTTGCAACAATTATAATTATTCCTATTGCTATATTATATGTACATTTATTAAATATATTATACTCATATAATATATATGTGAATTGGGAGAACTCGGAAGGAATTTCTGCCGCCCATATTTATTCCACTCTTCTCTTAGCTTCCCTGCATATTTTTCCATTCCTCGTGGAAATTCATGTTTGTGTAGGGAAACATGAAATTTTTCCCTTTTCACCATAAAAATGTGCACGCAACTTGAGTCATCAGAATATTAATAATACATAGTAATATATGCAATAGAGAATAATAGTACGTGAAGAGGAGAGAGAAAAGTATACAGAGATTTTCTAACAAGGCCACGCTAAATCATTAAGATTCCATGAGAGACTCATTATTACAAATTTTTCTTTTCAATAGTAAATAAGTTTTATGTCTTAACCCTTTGGCTTTTGTCAGTATTTGGTATAGTATTAAAAAAAAGGAAGCAATTATTTGAGAGTGTGATTACAATTCCAACGGTTGGTTTTTAAGTGGAGATTTTGTTCGTTCCAAGTACACACGATAAATTAGGATTTCTTGGAAATTTTAAAAATTAGTAAGGGTTTCCCTGGAAATGATTTAAGGTTTTTTTTGAGAGGATGTGGATGATTATATAGGAAATATCCGTAGGAATTTAAACAAGTTATTTTTGGTGGATAAAATTTTGAGAAATTATAAAGATTTCGTTGGTGTGGGGGTTTTTTCGTGGAATATGCTGTAGTGGTGGATGATTTGAAAAGCATCTGGACTTAATGAAGAGATTAGAATTTGGGAGGACTGATATAATATGGGTAAGAAAGGGTGAGGATTAGGGAAGGAGGGATAGGAATTGAGATAGGAGATCATAGGAAGGAATAATCTCATACAATGTGTTACATATATGTTAGATAAATGTTATATTAGTACATATATGTTAACAAGGAAGAATCCGCTGGTTTGGAGCCAATGACAATCTGTATACAATGGGAGAGATTAGAGAGAGAGAGAGAGAGACATGAAAGGATGATCGTGGAGGGCGTTCAAGTATTTCTATAACATGCGTTTCTGTGTAATGAAACAAATGTATGTATATTTCCAATGACAAATCGTCAGCACGATGCCGTAAGACTTGTATATATATTCAGCCTCAAGTAATGAACCGGGTTTTTATATATATTGATATGTTGAAGTTCCAAGTGTGTGTGTGTGTGTGTGTGTGTGTGTGTGTAGAGTCATTGGTGAAGAATGGAAATTGAAACTGTGGCGGAAGAATTCCCAAAAGCCTAATTTTGCGGTTCCCTATCTGACCGAAACTGATGGTTCACAGTTTGAAATTTGAGAAGTTCTTTCTCATCGTTGATGTTTATGTGGAATGGATAGAGGAGAAGGAGAGAGAGAGAGAGAGAAAGAGAACACTTGAAAACATGATCTTCATTTCATTTGCCACAAAGTCTAACTGTGCTTTCAATACGTGATTTTTTACTCCTATTTCAACTTATGTTTGGCTTTGTAGATCTCTCAGAGAGGATGAAGATCCTCTTTAATAGTATGCTAATTAAACCAATCCTGTCTAATGAAAATACTAGATCATTTCAAAAAAAAGACAGAGCCTCATTTACATCTCTCAGGATCTTATATTCATTCTCTCATAATGTACAATCTCAAGCAGGGTTATTGAGTCATGTTCGTGGGATGAGTTGGAAGGAACTATATGGATTTTGAAATATATATATATATCTCGTGATTTGTGTGAAAATATGAATAACTCAGTAGGGCGGAAACCGTTCTGCTTTGTATAATTATTTCAATCGATGCGACCGAGATTTCTTCCTATAGCAAAATTTCATCCGATGCGGAAATTTCTACTGGTAATATATAAGAGCCGGATTTTGCCAGTGGTATTCAAAATTCCCATCGTTGTGATTTAGATCTAGCCGGATTTTGACCAAATTTTGACCATGTATTTGTTACCGGACTGGAACAAAATTTTACAAAATATGCAAACCATGATTTTGTCTCCTCACAATGTTGGATTTTATCAAAATTTCGGACATTGTGTAATGAAATGGATTTCTCGTTAAAGCCTATTAAAATTCGAGGGCACACTATATAGTAAATTTTGTCGGAATTTCCAGTGATTATAGCGTGCATTTCTCCAAGAAGATGCTTAAAATTTAAATGTCAATTTTATGGAAAATGTGGAGAATGTAAATTACCTGTAATTATTCCAGGCTTTTGTGGGAGAATCCTATTCAACCCTAAGCAGGAGCTAATTATTACGAAAAATTTGGGTGCGAAAAATGTGACTCAATCAGTTCATTCCTGGAAAAATCCGCTTCAAATTGAAATTCACACTAGCGACAATTTTATAGAAATGTCGGACAATCCCGCCTATAAAGTGGCCCCTTTACGAAAATTTCCATCATGACAACCAAAAATTTGTCCGTTATGTCCAAATTTATTTTACCACTACTACTCAATTTTTACCCCGTATCACACCAAAATTTCAACCAACATGAAAAGTGTATGTGGACCAAATGCTTAGGTATAAACCTTTCAAAGCAAAATATATGCCACAAGTTAGAATTTCCCATTTTCCATCGTGTATTTACATACACACAAAATGGCAACTCTTACAAATTCCTAAGCTCTTCCTATACCCTCCAATCAACAACTGTAGTAATTAAACTTGATGTCATTACTATGAGAAGGGGGTCGAAACATGTCATTGGAAAAACTTACGTAACTAATGCAATTCACCATTTCATATGCTACAAAACCAATACATTGAAATTTGTCTAGCATTGCAAATTATTACAGAGAGAGAGAGAGCAAAGGTGAAATCCTCCTTGCTCCCAACTACCACACATACTATAGAGAATCAAGCATAGAAAAATGTTCTCATTTATTATTGAAATACTACATACTGAATATACGCATAGAATAATATAGAAGCTCCACACATCACTCCATTCTCCTCCATCCCCAACAACAAATACATTTTTACTTTCATCAAGTCATTAAGCTATTGAAATTAAATAATAGCAGCAATAATATTTTCTCGCTTGAAAGGATTGCAAGGTAACAATAGCAATCAGGCAGGATGATGCAATGACATTTAGGCGGCTCACTAGTTCTTAAATCAACTCCGTATATACACACAACAATACACACACACATCCATCCCATCCATTAGTGTTAACCGTAGGGTGGCAAAAGGGAATACTCTTCTTTCTATATAGTTCATTCCATATTTAAAAAAGAGATTCAATCTCATGGAAGATTGAAAAAGTGATTCAGAGACAGAAAAGGAAGATTTACCTTTAACAATTACAATGTAATGCTTAGTGACTACAAAAAGACATCCTTGATTCCTCATACTCCTTCATCTCTTTTCTTTCTCTCTCTCTCTCTCAATTTTTTCTATATGCTCACTATATACATGATTATGATTATTATTATTTTCTATATTTATCACAACAGGCGTTTCTCCTCAACCTTCGCGTCAAATAATTCTCTGCATATGTACTTACTTACGAATTACTCCCTACTATTGACTTCGTCCCATCTGTATTTAGTATAGCTAGTCTTTTTTCCTCCCTTCTACAATTTGTTTCCTCCTGTCAATTCCTTTCATATCTATACATATAATTACTATACACAATACTTACATATACACACACATTACAGAATTTTTCTTAGTCACATAACACCAGATTTTTTAATGGTGTTGGTGGAGGAGATGCTAGAGCCAGTAAAAATGTTGTGATGTAAGTGCTTTTAACCAGTGCTTTCGGCTCTTATTAAGATAACATTAACGTAGACACAGCAGGGTTTGCTGAACACACACGTAGGTAGTTATTAAAAATTGAAAATGTATGGATGCATGTACGAGGATGAGTTATGGTTGACTTGATGATGTCAAATCCAAGGGGAGAAAAAACTCAGCAGCAGCCACACACATATCCACAGAGCTATAGTAGTAGTAGTAGTATTGGGACACTCAATAAATATGAGTTGGAAATGTCTCGAACACTTTATCTCAATTGTTTTCATTTTTCATTACAAGTTTTTTTTTATTTGATGCTCCATAGCACGCAGTATATATTGTATATATTGCTTTTAACCTGTAGTCCCAGTCATAAACGAGAGAGAGAGAGAGAGAGAGAGGCTTTATAATCCGGCAAAAAGTTGCAACACACGCATTTTTCACAATCGCTACATGTCTTTATGGGATGAGTAAATACATGGCAGATGTACATACTATAGCATACATATGAAAAATACATGTAAATATAAAGGTAGTTTATATTATTGAGGAATGGAATTTTTACAGGATAAGAGAGGAAAGGAGACAGAGGAGGAAGGATTGACTCTATATGTGAGGGCGAAAAAGCAATTAAAGCTGGAGCTTCGATAGATTTCATAAAAGAAAAAAAAATGTAAATGTTTCTCTCAAGTATTAGTTTGTCATAAAAAGGACGGCATAAATTTGCAAGACATTTAGAGAACAACAGATGATAGACGATTGCTTGGTCATTCGTACTTTTTTACCTTTGTGAGTTATAGTATTGTTGATATTTATATATCAATCCCTTATATAATTGTACACATTGTACATATATAGCTATACGTATAGTAATAGTAGTAGACTTTGTTAGAACAAGGGAAGGATAAGAATGGTAATAATTGTTATACTGGAATAAATTTATGATTAGCACATTATATAGGATGAATAAAAGCTTTTGAAAAAGTTGTTGCTGGATGAATGTCTTTCGACAATGATTCTTGGGACAGGCGGTTTGTATATGGAGTGAGGATTGTATTATATAATAGTTACTCTTGCTCCCATAGTTTCTCACTGACTCAAGTACATGGGAGGTACGAATCTGATGGATGATACCATCAGAGATTGAGCCAAAGATTATCATCATCCTGGTCATAGATAACTAACTAAAAGTTATATTATATGTATCTTTTGAAAATATGACAAGGAACAAGCCTCCTCCACATATCCGTTTTTCTCCATTCTCTTTTCACTACTAAAAACTATACACTCAGCGTCGTCGTGAACATGATGCGGACACAAAAGAATTACTCTTCAACTATTTAAATCATAATACTTCATCCCTTCCGTGTATGTGTGTATCCTTGATAAAAGTCTATATAGTTAAAGTATAGAGCATGTAAAGTATGTGTGTGTAATAATTGTCTTCCCTAAACCCTGTCTTTTTACACAACAATACACAACACCCAATGGTCGGCATCCCTATAATTTTTGCGGATGTGTAGTTATTTCACGTAGAGCACGTTCCCCATTATTTTTCCTCGTATCTTAAAATACTCTGAGGACATAATAAAGTGTAAAGGGTGAAAAAAGCGCTCAAGATTTTTACCCAAAGGAAAATAGTAAAACCCTTCATAAATATAAAAAGTACATGGAATACATACCACACATTGGGATAATTTCCAAGCAAATTCCCAAAAACTTTTGTCTCCTATGTTTTCCTCTGCTTTTTTACTTGCGTAGTCTATTAATGGATACTATAGGGAAAAGTATAGGGAATTTTTCTATACCTTTATATATAGATACCCTAGTCATATGGTAAGAATCCAAGGTTTTTCTATACAAAGTGCTGAAATATCATGACTGTAAAAAAAGCATGTCTCTTTGCACCTTACTTAGATTCACGAGTCTCTCAGCATGGAGTAATTAAGTGTAATGAAGTGTTTAAGTAATTATGAGAAACTTGTAATTATTGCGATACACTGTATACAGGATACATATCTTAGGAATAACAAAAGCAATGGACTAGTTGACAATGAGTTGGAAGGTAAGGTAGGCCAGGTCATGCTATGAATAAACTTTAAAGAGAGAGACAGAGACAGAGACAGAGAGATAATTAAAGAGAGAATAAATTTCAACAGAGGGAAATGACAGTTCATGGAAAGGGTGCAAATGTTATGTATATGCAGAGGTACAGTAACTATTTCAAATAATAATAATTCTGTAAGTAAATCAGTTAAAAGTTTGACATGAGAGAGGTTGAACAAGTGGTTTGAGTAAAAATGCGACCTCAGTGAAAGTGACGTTGTCACTTTCTCACGAAAATAAATATATATAAATGTGTCGAGTGTCAAGAGACTATGCTACTTTTGACATGAATTTACAACATACTATATCGTCGGGTAAAGTCCAAAAGGCGCTATAATTTTGCTTTTCCCATAACGTTACGAAAATTTTAGCGCCTTTTGGACTTTACCCGACGATATAGCGTTTATCCAGCCAAAGTCTTTATTATTTAGTAATTCTCTCACAATAATATTTTTTTTAAATCACATTAAATTTCCAACGGATTTCCATTTCTCATGATAAAATACTAGTAAAAAGTCATTGTAACATTAAGAGCCATTTAGGAACTATACATAGTTAAGGATAGTGTGTGTGTCAATTTTTAGCACGCATATCCATATGTATATATGTTATTATTCCATTAGGATATTCATTTAAAATTTCATTCTGTACTTAACTCTACACTATTGCAACTATGACAAAGGATGAAACAGTTTTAGTGGCATGCTTATTTTAATATGAGAATTCATATATGTTACTAATGGAAATGTACCTTTGAAGGGATGGGGGTGTAGCCTTTTATTATGTTGATATATACTACAGCGTGTGTCATTATGTATATGTATATGTGAAGTAATAAAGATGAGTGGGATAGAATAATGTATAGAGAACCTTATCAATGACATGGTGAAGCACGGACGGTGCTCTACACGCATCTTTGTTTACGACTCATATCCTATCCGCCAGTCACTTACTCCCTGTACAAGTGCCATCATTTAAGACAACATGATTATTTACAACACCAACAACCTAGTCCTTCTTTCCATTCATTAACTTATCAAGTGTATGCTAACATTTTTTCGAAATATAAAACAAACACACATCCCTCATCATCACTATATACACGGAATAGCTTTTTTCATCTGCAGGCACATATCACATACGTACAATATCCCTCAAAAATTACAAGTTATTTTCTAGCAATGAGACCCTTAATCATCATGCTCTATTGTTACATACAGAGATATGGGAGAGAGAGAGAGAAATGAACGACTCCTGAAAAATCCTCACTTCATTAGAAAAATCCATCCTCCATACTCTACTTCTCCCATGCATATGTAATACTCAATAAATACATTGTGTCTTGTTACAAAAATATGTACACGCGTTCATAATAAAGGGAAAATATGGACGTGCGATAGGAAAAATCATGTAGGCTTAATTCCAGCTTCTAAAATACAAAATCCTTCATACATATTTATGTACATGTACTTATAGAAATTCAGTTGTAAAAATATACCCATACATTGTTTCTTACTGTTGTAGAGAAAGAAGAAGAGATAAAAGTGTCTTTAGCTTGTCAGTATATTAACCTGACAAGAGCTAAAGTATTTCTAGTATACTTGAAGGCTTGAATAAGTTTTGAAGCTTTGGATTTGTTTGGAACTTTCCCCAAAAATTTAAATTTATCACTCCGACCCTATTAAAGTACATTCTAGGGGATGGGGAGAATTGGGACGATATTAAAAGAAGATTTGCTCTAATTTTCCCATAAGGTGGAATTACCCCAAAGTAATAATAATTTACTAAACTTTACCACTACCTTCGTAAACCTTTCGTACCACTACGTATCTCAAAATTATTGACAGTAGTAGTAGTAGTAGTAGTAGTAGGAAAATGAGCACAAGAGTAAATCAGCTTTTCCTAAAATACCTTCAATATGAGGTGAATTTCATTTTCTCAACAAACTTTACTTTTAAATTCCAACTGGTTGAATGTAAATACTTGTGTAATATGTGCACTACTTGCTACTGCTGTATACTTAAAATTGAAGCACTAAAGTCGTACTAATTCCTGGAGTAAATAACTTTGATGGGAAATATTTCGGGAATTATTCTAATAAATTCCAGAGTATCTTGGGAATTTATTGTAGAGGTAGAGAGGGATTTTAAAAATTTACTTCCCAGGTGTGTATTTACTGCTGCGGGTAAATATAATACGTATGTGTATTCTTTAGAGAGAGAGAAATTTAGGTATACGTTAAGTATAGGAGTTATGTTATTTATTTAACTAGTCCTATAACATTTGAGTATTTATTTTCTGTGGAGGTTGCGAGTCAGTGCTCCGGGAACAGATACAGTTGATTGATTTGGTGAAAATTACTATGTGTGTAGCTCTACGGTTTGTTCGGATGGTAGACACAATAATAAGCCTATGGGTTGGATGCCTTGAGTATAATATATAAAATAGTAGTAGTAAAATGACAGCGTCTGTTGTCTGTGAGTTCCGTAAATAATTGAATTGAGGTATTTGTGCTGTTAACGAACTTGAAAGAAGGAAGTGCTTTTGTACACTTGAAATACTTACTACTTATATACTGGAGTAATGTGTTTATTTACATAGAAATGTGGTAGTTGCTTTTGGCTCCAAGGGATTTCCTTTACGATTGAATGACTGTGAAAATTCGCCTAAATGATCTCCATACTATTGAGTCTCTTTTTTTATATACATACATTGGAGGAATAGGCCTTTATGATGAAAATGAGGTTTCCCCTTTATTTCAACCGTACATTTACATATATAATAGTTACAATATGGACCACAATGAGTAAATCCTAGCTTGATTAACTCTGACGTGTGTGTGAGGTAGAAAATGTTACACATATGTAAAAATAGACCTTAAAATTTCCAATTTCTTTGATTGTTTATGAGAGGACAGGGAAGGTCCGAGACTTTGACCTTGTATTGATTGTCAGTCAAAAGGATGAAATTTCATGTATGCTCTCCATCTCCACCAGGGCGTAGAATGTACCAAGTACCAAGACAAAAAGTAATTTGGGAAACAATCAATGAAGGAGGAGACTTTTTAAAAAAAATGGAGCTATTGTAACAGAACGTTGGCCAAAGTATTAAAAGTTTCTATACTTGGTCCACATACTAGTAACAATAAGCCTTGTAGTGTTATAGAAGCTACTTATTCTGTACTTTGTAAAAGTACAAGAAGGGAATAAAAATCCAAAGATAATGTACGACTATGAGGATTATTCAATCAATGGGAAGTTGTGAAAGAAGTGTGGAAGGAAATGGTAGTGAGGCAGGCGTAATCTCAAACCAATTAGCGCAGGTGGAGCCCTTCATGTTTTTCATCGCCCATGAGTTTCTGCAGAGCTTATTCATTTTTGAAAAAAAAACTTCACTACTGTGTAATTTTCCATATGGGTGTGAGTGTGATTAGACTTGATTCTTCTTCACGGTTATAAATATTATGCTACATCTTTGAATTTCCTTTTCAAGAATGTATTGTTCAATCAATGTCAAACGTTTGTTTTGTATGTAGCGAGAATAATTATTAATAATAATAATATTAAAACATACTTTGTAATCACCATGTTCAAGGGGGCATTTAAACTTTGCCATGTCCACTAAAAACAAAAAGGTAAGCCAAATTTGTAGTTTTAAGGACATTCTAAAGGAAACTCCCGAAAACTTTTTCCTTCTCACTTATTATTGTTCTTACAGACCTGAAAGCTGAAGTCATCGTACTTTGGAACTCCTTCTCCCTCAACCAACGAACCAAACCGAACCTCTCTTCTCTTGGAGCAGCCTGTAGAGTGTAGGACTAAATCCAAGTGTACATTTATAGAATAACAATAAACAAAGGAATTAAAATCCAGTCAGAATAATCTTTAAAATATTCTTACTAAGAATATTTTCAAGAAAAAAAAGGTTAACAAGATTAAAAGAGGAAATGTGAGATGCGTCGAAGATTTTTTTTTACTAACCACGTTGTATGTGAAAAGCGATGGTGCTTAGCACAAGATGCTAAGTCACGTAAGGGGAGAAGTTGGGGGCATGTACGCTTTGAATTTACATCATTTAATAAAAACTACAAAAGTTAAATATTCGTTGTGCGGAGATACCATTATTCTTTCGGATGTGTGGGTGGCATGTCCATTGGCCTAAAAGTAAAACATATGCAGCAAATTCGTAAAAACTTACAAAGAGAGTGTAAGCACTTCGCCATATGAAGCAGAAATATTTTCTGTAAGTAAAAAACGTTTCAATTTTGTCGGATTTTAGATGAATTATTTATGTAAATTTTTCAAATGTGCATGTTCTTACCTTTGGTTCTCACTGAGTTGCAGATCAGCGTCAAAATTGCCTGATAATTTCTTTCAGTTAATAATAAGTGGCAGTTAACACACCCTTGCATGGAACTCCCAATAAGGTTAGGTACAGTTTCTTATTTACATGTTTTTATTCTTATACACAAACACAATGCTGACTGTTATTCACCAAATCAGATTAATTATATTGAAAAAAGGCTCAATTTACCCTTTCAATGTACAAGCAAAGGCATGTCACATGTGGCCACAAAGATATTACTCCTGCTGAAGTACCGACGTACCGACTAAGGGTTGTGTTTTGCATAGAAACTGTTGCACCGTATGTATGAACATGCATATATTTTTTATCAACCTCAAAAAGCAGTTACACGTTAGTTGTTAATAACAACTTGTTATCACCTTCTTTTTCCTTGAATTCAAGAGATCGCCCAAATATTTGCTGTTTCTTGTTTCTTCTGTCAAACTGATATTGAAAGAAACAGAAAATCCATTTCTATGTTCAAAAGCTTTGCTTTGATTAAATTCCACCAATTCTAATAAGTGCCTAAAAGTATTAAATTAAACTCCTTGATGCCTAAGCGGTCATGGTAAGGTCATCATATATCATAAGAGTAGTAATAAAACACTATATTCTGACCGTTTAAGGGGGGGGGGTAAATCTCTACGGATCGGGGGCGGCCGGGTCTGGGAAGTCCCCGGGTGGCCCCCGATAGAAACCAGATGGCGGGGGACGCTTGCCCTTAAGGTGTGCTGTGGGGGTTATGCTAATAAATGGCTGGAGATGAATATGAATAAATAATAATTAATGGAATTGTTCAATGTTTAC
>JAQFXU010000538.1:0-49492 GCA_034693705.1 Spatulosminthurus flaviceps | reverse complement strand
TTACCATGGTGCTTCTCATGATTGAGTTAAAAAAAATTAATTCGCTGCTTCATTTTTTACCAAACGGGGAATGTCCGGGAAATGGGTCCTAGGACTAACTGTGCATTGGCAGTAATTATTTTATCAGTTTCTGTGATTTTTACTTGCTTAAAATATAACAGAACTATTACCGTAAAGCAATTTTTACATTTTCCATTTTGTGGGATAATGTGTTCGTCCTATCATCAACTATTTTTTCAGACGTTTGAGTGAGTGACTAACATCTGTGTTTATGCATTTTTTTTATCTAGAATTGATTATTTGGTATTAATACCTTGAATTATTCTATTTTTTACTTGTTTTTTCCCTTCATCCATTGTTTTTTTTATGTATTATTTATTGTGTTGCTGCAGGTCTACAACATGAAAAATGATTTTTAAACACCGAATTTCACCAAGTCAAGCAGGCAGAACAGAATGTAAAGGTTAAGCTGAAGGCATTTGAGAATTTTCCGTAAACATTGCAATCAGCACTACCGACGAAAAATAACAATCTCACTTCCTGATCAACAGCGAACATCAGTCAGAGAGGAAACACGCGCTTACCTAAAGCCATACTCCTAACGACTTGCCTGCATAATTCCGACTATATGTACATGAATACAACTTGGCATTTGAGACTACTGCTATCGGCTAAAACAGCTATCCCGGAAAAATACCCGGCATGTACGCAACAGAAATACGCAAAATGACATACACATCGCATTAAGGCCACATTCGAAAGAAACCTCTTTTTTGCCCTCGTTCGTTGTCTGGAGCATTCGTTCTTACAGATCAAATTTCTTTTTAATAATTATCTTCTGTTGAGCAAAACCTATAGGAAATGTGAATTTGTCAACATATCGTAGAAACTTGTTTGGTACTTCATCGGGATTGAAAAAATCGCAAAAGTTTTTACACATCAGCTGTTCTTAAATTGGTTTAAAAATATACCTGAAACGGTTCCGCGTCATTACAAATGTTCGTGACAGCTCAAAAAACTTTTGATTTTTTTTTGTTTCAGTGAAATCACAAGCAATAATTTGTGTTCGGCAAGAGCTCTTGTTCCAGAATAATTTAAAGGAAAGGGCTGCGCTAGCAGTTTTTAAAAACGTAACGTCGTGCATTCAAATATATGTACATAGGTACCTGTATTGTCGGATCCTATACGTATTGTTCCAGAAGAACTTGGCAAAACACGAGAATATGGAAATATAGTCTTTACTGATGCACTTCGTTATCCAGTCAAAGTTCTGAGTTTATTGTTCTTGTGAGCCGTGAGCATGTAATCATAAAATTCTGGATCAGCTTTTTCTCCTCAAAAAAATGTCAAGGTTCTGAATATTTGTTACACACAATTGCTGTATGTGCAGTCACAACGCAAAATCTAGAGCAACTAAATATGCAATTTATATATACATATATGTTCAATATAAGTACTGTGCTTCCAAAGTATCAATGAAAAGACGATTTTCACACAGCTTTCAAGTTAAAAAATCTGCTCATAAAAATATCGTGAGATGTATACAAAGTGACAAGAGGCCCCAACGTTGCTCTGAAATGGTATCGTCAAAAGCTTCTCTAATCAATTCACTTATTAAAACTCATGTTGTTTACTTGCTTATTTGATGGTCCGATATCAGATATATATGGAACGCGTATTATTTATTATTTCCTGGGACTGCACAGTATGTGCGAACAAAACTTTGTGTACACGGAATTGGGAATTGGGATTAGTTTAATTGAGTTCTCACAATATTCTCCTTCAAATTGTGTACTGGCACTCATTTACGTCCAGCAGAGTCCGTGGACTTTAATTGACAGCTTCTACCGTAAAACCGGGTTCTGTGTCAACTACTAAACTTCACTTCAGAAACTGTTACGTCGTGAGGGCAATGCGGTTTATGCTAGGGCCAAGCTTTTCAGCTCTATGTAATACTTGCAAGCCCAATCTTCACCTACAACGTGAACTGAACAACGAGGAAGAGATGCGACGAGTGTTCAAAATTAGAACCTGGGTCTAGTAAAAACGAGATACTCAACAGTTGGGATCTTGGGATTCCCCCTCCATTTGTAAGTAGTACGGGTAGTTTAAATACATGACTCTTCTACGTATATACAGGATGATTGAAACCGATAGGGTTTTGTTTATGGATTACGGAGCACACGCTTCCCACAGCTATATAGGTAATTACATACTTAAACCAGAAGCACCCTTCTCTACTGACATTCTTCAAGTTACTTAAATCTATTTTTACGGATTCATAAGTAATTTTTGAGCCTGGTGGGGGTTTGCGATCACTAACTGTTGGCTTGTGCATATTCAGAGTACCGGGTTCGCTTTACATTCATTCTTTTATTAAGGACCATAACCATGTCCTCCCCTAACTAACTTCACTATAATAATTATATCTTAGGAGAGAAGCTGTTTTGAGGATGAAGATCCGCGTTCTTAATGGACTACAAGAGAATGCCAAGATGGGATTTGGAAAGATTGCCACAGTGATTGCCATTAATTTGCAACTGCACACCTCGATCAATGTGGTGCCAGTCTGTTCGTGGAGTGATTGGCATTACAGTTGGGCTCGTTTGTTAAACTTGACAAAAACCAAGGCCTGTTGTAACTTTTAATATTTTAGAAATTTTCCGTTCAAGCTCTACGATTCGGTGGAATGGTTGTAAAATACTGAAGATCGTCCGAAGGAATTTTTTTTAAAAGGTCCACCTTTGAAAGGAAAATCCAGGGCTGTGAGCTGTTAGTCAATAAGAGTATAGGGAAAGCTGAATCCCGAGAAACGCTCCTAATTATTCTCCGTCAAACTTTTTTCAGAAATGGGTTGAATCATTCCATGGATCTCCCTCATTCTTCTTGCCTCGGGCCTATCCATACGTACTTGAAAAGGCCGGCAATACCATAAATTGGATCGGTCTTGACGTCTTATAATGTCTCTGACGAAAGATTGGGTTTGAGAAGAAATGACAGGGAAAGGTGGCAAATAGTTTCAAGAATTTTACCAAACTATAAGTATTTCATGAAAGTTTAATATTAAATGAAGCGATCTGTTGAGAGAGGGATAACTTGTAAATGTCTCCAAGCCTGATTTAATCTTCATCCGTACTTTCCTTCCTACATCATTGCTACGGGCAAGTTGAATTCCTTTGGGCGTGTGGTTCATACCCAGCCAGAGTTTTATTTTCGTTAAAAGTTGGACATTTTGTGTTGCAACGGAGACAGATGCAGTCAATATTTCACAGTCGAGTACACTTTTGCTCTTTTCCCTGTGTACTTAACTATAATTTTTTAGGAGCACTATCCATTCCTATCCATTTCCTTGTGTCTTTTGAAGAACTGGCGAAGAGATTCCTTCTTATGTCATTTCTTCCACGGTTTCCTACCCAACCCTACAAAAAGTATGCAAGCAGAGCGGAGATGCGTTTACGTACGTCTTCTACATATGTACGTAGTCTTTTAAGCAACTTCTTCAAGTAAAGTTCTAAAAGATGGTTGGAATGACAAATGATTCTTCTCTGTAAGCTTCTTCAAAGTTTCCTACATTTAAAAATAGTAGCGTGCATTTTCTTTTGAAAGTTTCTGGGTCAAAACGTTGGAGCGTCCTTTGACCGAATTCAAGAGATGCATGTAGAATAATACTTTACTTTCTCTTGGTAATAATGGAACGGCGGGTTAGAGGCATCAAGTACTGTATTAAATAAATATCATTGCTGCAATTATACAGACAGGAGTTGTAGGAGTTTAAATAATAGCTTCTTTTATATGTGCGAAGGTTGCAATAACTTTCCACCAGTATCTTTATCATTTTGCCATTAATCATCTCAAACTCCGGTGGGTGAATTTTTCTCGGTCTGATAATTTCTCAGTCAGTTGTTTAATATTATGAATGTCGGAAATGTAAACTTAAGATTGGAATTCGGTCGTTTACAATTTAGATGTTTTTAGATCCCAGATTTATTTTTAAATGTCCTTTTAACTTTTATATATTGTGAAAACTGAAAGTACTTTATTTAGGGTATTTTTTGTCCAGGCCTTCGACCGCAATTTGATGGTAATAAAGGTGTCGAATAAATCCCCGTAAGGGTTGATGACAATATGACAAATTATTTCAAGTTGCTAAGAGTTTTGAATAAACTAGTTTCGCGCCAAATTGTGCCAATACCATTTTTAAGGCCTAGAAATGTTTTTTCAAAAAGAGACCTGAATTTTGCAGGTTCTGAAAGACTGCATTAGTAGCTTTCAGAATTGGTCCCACAGTAAATTTTACTCCTACCCAGACCGAAGATATGGGAGGTAGAGTATAAGCTACGTTATTACTAGTCAACCTTTCTGAGGGTATAAAAGACCAAACATGCATGAGTGTACCTGAATCAGTCGTCCCCGGGACGTCGTGGGAAGAGGACCTAGGATGAGCTCCAGGTCCAGCGAGGCCCACTAGCAGTGGAGACCAGGAGGGCAACCCGGCTAGAGAGGTCCTTCGCCGGGGAAATAGTTGTGCAATACGTGGCCAATTAGTAAAGCTTAATAGCAGGTGCCACCCATGTTATTAACAATATTTGGAAATGTTTTCATTTCAAGATAAATTGTGCCAGCGTAATCGCGTTGATGGTAGATAGTGTTGATAGCATGAGGGCATCGGCACCATTGGAAAATTCATCCATTATCAGCCGACTGAATGATGATCATTGCTGCTTATGTATATATACATATATATTCTTGTTGATTTTTCATTTTCATGTTCAAATAATGTATGTAGAAAATAATAACTGTATTCATTTTGTTTTTTCGTAATTATTATAGAAATGTTTCACAATAATTTATCGTAATAATAAATTAGTTAATTAAGTTGATTTAGTCTAAGCCCTTACAATCACCATATACATTTTGGTGTTACACTTGTGGCTGCGCTTGTCGCAGCTTGCAAAATTATGAGAGCCATGAGAGGACAATTATGAGTGAAATATATGAAATACCTTCTGGCAAACTATTGCCAAAAAAGTCTCTTTGTAGTTATGAGGGAAATAACTCCACGAATGTCTGTAATAATATTCAATGTAAATACATATACATATATAATGAAACTACTGAAAATATAACAATTATAATTAATATTATACATGTATATAACAATATATTGCCGAAGAATTTAAATCGAAAAACATTGCAGTTTTCGGTTTAATGTTGGGTAATATATACTTAAACGTTTTTTGAGGTGTTTAGGAAGGATTTTCATTTCCCAGAAATATTAGTGGCTGAAATTATATTTATAATAGTTTGTGAGTCATAAGTCATACAAGATAGCATTTAGCTATTTGAGTAGTAGAAAGCATAATTTCAGTTTAACTAAAATGATGATATTTTGTGCCAATAATCAAATGTCATATGTAGTGAAATAAAATATTTCATTATCTCATCTCCACTCGACGTTAAAGCAACTTCATACTTCAAGATGAGGTACCGGGTAACCCTCTGTGAATGCGGCTTGGATTGACGTGAACACGGTCGATGTGAAATGTCAGGTACCACTGTGGGAGGTCACCACGTTCGAGCTTGCACTTTAAGCGTTTTATAGTTGAATTTCTCCAGAAATATTTGCCATCCTTTGATTCCAATTTACAACAACACAAAAATTACTCAAAATAAGTTTAGCTTATTTTTCAAAATTTTCTTCTCAAAAATATTTTCATAAAAAAGTCTCAAAATTAGCCGATAAGCTTAAGACTTAAGAAAAAAACTTATAAAATATGGTTTCATACTTTCCTTAGTTAGCTTCTAGTTAGGTTTTATATTTTGACTGACACTTGATCAGTGTCAGCGGAGAAAGTGACAAAAATACGTTGATTACCAAGAATTTCTCAAACAAGGCTTGCACTTGGAATAAAATTAAATTGAATGGGTTGTTCATGTTTTGCAAACTATATAAATGTGTAATAGGCTCATATCCGTCAGTCTAGTACGTCACATATAGGTTAGTAAATTAACGGAAATATTTATTTTAATTAATAATGTAATGATTGTAATATTATCATCACAACTGCTACTGCTAACAAACATTTCACAAAAAAATTATTGCTATCAAATGAATCATCAGCAACAGCGAGAACCTTAATTTTTTCAGGTTGAGTTCCCCGTCAGTTTTTATAAGCTTTCATTGAAATACCTTATCAGCATATCACTCATAGAAGCTGTGTTTCCCGTGCATTGTTGATTTAATCCTGTGTAGTAACGTTTTTTAACTGTTATTAAAATATTTGCTAAACGAGGAAAATTCGAAAAATGAGTTTACCTCAAATACTGTACAGTAAATATCCTTGTGGCATAATAAATATTTGGTGTGCAAACATTTTACGATTTTCTTATATTAAAAAACGTTGGACGGTTGCATACAACATTGCTCAGGTGGATTTCTTCCTTAACAGTTCATTCCTAGTCAAAGTTGCAAGAGTATAGCAGAAAATAGAAAGAGGATTAAAACTATCAGCTGAGATGCAGGAAATCCGTGTCCACACTTTGGTTCGAGGCCCTAGAGCGGAAGATCACGTGTCGGACGAGAAGCTCCGAAGTATTTTAGATGACAATCTTACGACAAACGATGAGAAAATGGCTCTTTTGTGGAGAACCATTGACACCACCCGTTTCGGAGATTTCACTGATCAAGCATTCTCGGTGTCGTAAGTGTTTTATAATAGTCATTTTTACTTGAGAAATGTCATACATAGTAGGGAAGCATTATAAACCTTGCCCAAGTTACAAGTTACAATAATTTTGAGTTTGATGCCAGTTTTAGGGTGACAAAACCAGTTGGCCTCACTAGCCTTGGTTTCTACGGGCCATACGAAAAAAATCAAGCAGAATATCGCCTCAAGTTCAAAATCTATGAAATGGTAAGTATGACTCCCCGAGTAAGCCGCAGGGTCCTGGAGTCTCTGGACAGGAAAATAGAAGCGTACAAGGACAAACTTTTCTACGTCAATTTCAGCACTCCGGTGATTTGTCCCAAGAAAACGTGGATCCGAATCGAGTTCATGCTCAACGTAAGCTTACAAATTAATGTCAACGTTTTTTAAATTCAGTTATTTTCATTTAAGTGCTTATCCAAGTATGTATTTATTGACTTGTAATTGATTTTAACCTTTCTAAACTTAGGGACCAGTCACAAGGGTATGCCGGAAGATCTACTCCGATTACAAACAACCAGATAATGTAATCTTCGACTTCTACAACAGCTCCAAGCAAATTCCAGAAATTAAATATGTGCTCTTATAACGTGGTTGTTTATTGTTAAGTGTTAATTGAAATAACAGTTATTTGAGGATTCCGGCGACTTAGATTTTGTAAATTCCGTTTAATAGTATGGATTTTAGTTGATTTTTACCAGACTCGTGTGGATGTTAAAATTAAATGATTTTTCTTTAGAATTTTTTTTGTGATAAGTAAATCAATACACACTTAATCATTGTAGATAATGAATACTGTACAAGAAGGACTAATATTGTCAGACATAATCAAATAAAAAATGTATTGTGATTTTGACTAAATGACACGGGAAATCAGTTAAGTCACTTTGGGTAAAATCATACCATTTCGACACAAGTAAAATGTCCAAGCTTAAATGTGAAACTAAAAAATGAAAAATGTGCTCATCGATGTAGTTCAGAACCTGCTTGATATTATAGTATTTAGTACTTTTTAACAGCAAGGTACAGGTATTTCCATTTTTTATCAATCGCAATGAAAACTTTAAAATTTGACATGACGCCTTCATTGGCGCCTGTCCTTCGCCTAATATTGACTGTTTGTCAATTATTGAAACCGCCATGTTAAAAAATATTTATCAATTATGGCTAAAGTATTATATCTACTTTTTAAGATATTTTAAACACAGCAAGTATGTTCTCTCTAGTAACGAACTGAACGAAGTTTTGTTGGTGTTTTGCAATTTCAAAACCCAAAGTCCTCATAAATCTTTACGACGGAATATGGCATCTCACGTCTCACATGTCCGTAATGGCAAGACGCCATGCCCTCTGTCGCCCTCCCCTACTATACATATATTGTAATGAACGCTGTAGACGCTACCCCAATAATATTTTTATAGGGTTTGCTTAGCATATTCATATTGCACCATTTTGATTTTCGACGTAATCTCAAAATAATTACGACTTTATCTTACAATCAGCCATAGTTAGCTGTGTAAACAAATGTTGCACGTAATATTTATGGAGAAAGAGATGACGAGTTCACATTTGTTATCAACAAGCCTTTCTGCAAACTTCAATATTTATATATATATATGTAGTGTGTTTATATATATATACATATATAAACACTAAAAATCATTATATAGAAACTTAAACCTTCAATATGGAATACTGAGTCTGTAGTGGCTACTTTTATTGAAAAGCAGTGTCAATAAAGTCTTTCTCTCCCCTATTCATTCACAAAAAATCATTGACAATTAATAGACTACTGATAACGTTCATTTGCTTTAACTAACAGAAAATGACTGGTTAGGTACTACAAATTTCATTGCCCAGTAACCTTTGTTATTATTAGCTCTCCTCCCGGAGCTGCTGATTGAGCGAAACTGCGAAGTTGGATACCTTTGGCTGTAATCACTAAACCATAAATATTTATACTCCCGATGGTCCCTAAGTTATCGTTTACCATGAAATTGAATATTGGTATGTAACATGGTCATGGTTTACGCTTTATGGGAGGCAACTATGCGAAATATGGAACGCAGTTTTTCTTCTCCGACTTATCAAATATTTCTTGGGAAGAGTTTGGGCCAGATATTGTGACAGGAAGTCAGTATTTCAAAAGGCAGGTCTTGTACGAACTTACCACGATTTTGAAGCACCTCCGACTATAAAATGCAACCGAATTTATGAAATATTATCACTGACATTTTACTCTCATCAGAGTATGAATATTTCGCTCGGAAATATTAAGTTAGAAAATTCTTTGGTTAAAAACTCAAGTCAGAGATGCGTGACAACACAATTTACACACTTGTTCGAGGCCCTAAGGCCGTAGATAACGTGTCAGACATTAAGCTCCGAAGCATTCTTGACAACAACCTTAAGACGGACGAGCAGAAAATGGCTCAGCTGTGGAGAACAATCGATACCACGCGCTTCGAAGACTTCACAGATCAAGCCTTCTCTGTTTCGTAAGATTCTATCCCACTTTCTTTTCTACCCACTCGAATGTAATTTGTTCCCTCACTGTTTTAATTTTTTTAAATGGTTGTCAGTAACAGTAAACCAATTATTGACATTTACTTTGCAGGTTCAGGGTGACGAAACCAATTGGGCTAACAAGTCTGGGATTCTACGGGCCCTATGAAAAAAACTTTGCGAAATACCGTCTCAAGTTCAACATCCACGAATTGGTAACTATTTCACCGAAACAGGTGAGGAGAACCCTTGCATCGGTGGACAAGAACATTGAAGCGTTCAAGGACAAACTTTTCTACATCAATTTCGACTCCGATAATTTGCCCCTCGAAAACTTGGATTCAAATTGAGTTCATGATCTGCGTAAGCTTTCCTATTTCATTGTGATTATAAATGTTGAGTTTATAAACCATTTTGTACTAAAAATTGTTTCAATCTATGTATAGGGACCCGTTACTTGCGTTTGCCGGAAGGTCTTTTGTGATTACAGACAACCCGGAGGAGTCATTTTCGACTTCTACAATAGCTCAAAGCAAATCCCTGAAATCAAATATGTCCTCTTATAGCCTTGCTACTGGTAAAAATCTATATTTTTGTATGTACAAAAGCAATTTTAAAAACGCATAGTACATTTTTTCGCACAGAAATAGCGACACACAATCTAATCACTATCCTAATCCCAATTCACACGTACCCTGGAACCCTTTTTTTCCTGTGGTAATTTTAAAATCATTTTATTTTGATTGTACAAACTTAACTAGTTGTTCTTTTATGCTAAGTGAAATTTTACATATTACGAATAAGAATAAAATATTGAGTCATTGAATGAATTGTACTAATTACTTTTCGTTATTTTATTGTTTAAATACTCAATCCATTGGTATTGAAATGATTTCGTTGTGTGAACTTCAACTCGGCATGTATAGTAAATATCATCATACAATAAACTAGAACCTCCACCAGCCACAATGTGGCTGGAAAATCAGGCGGCATAGAGCAAACACTTCAGCGGTGCCTGCGGCCGCCCTCTAGCGGCGGTTTGAGTTGTTGCTCATGCGCACAACTGAGAGCATTGAACGAACGAACCAAGACGACTGATTCGTAAATCAATACTAAGTATCTATTTAAATGAACCGAATCGTCTTGGTTCGTTCGTTCGCTTGTTCAATCGTCTGCTCTCAGTTGTGCGCATGAGCAACAACTCAAACCGCCGCTAGAGCACGGCTGCATGCCGCGCTGAAGTGTTTGCTATATGCCGCCTGACTTTCCAGCCACATTGTGGCTGGTGGGGGTTCTAGTTCTATTGAAAATGAAGAAGCTTTAATGGCAATAAATTTTACTCAAAACATATCCAAACTGTTACACTTTAACCAAGAAATACTTGGTCTTCCTTAATGGAGGCGAAACAAATAACCAATATAAAAAATTGGAGTTCATTTTTCCAGTTCGTTGTTCAAGGGGTAATTAGTATTTGTAAAGACACGACAACGGTATATAATTCAAGTCCCTAGCATATTTATGATGTTATTTTCCAGCTACCCAATTAAATTATCCGGAACGTTTGAGTTGTAGGGATTTTCGGAAGTTTCATACTGCCTGTAATTTTCAAAATATAATTTGACTGAGCTGAACCTCCATCCACAGCTGCCATTAAACAGATTTACTTACAAGTAACCTGGAGAGAAAATGGCCAGTGGGGCAAAAATTGCCATAGACGGGGCAAAAATGGTCACGACGGGGAAACAATTTAAACCAATCACGTGGCTGCTTTCAACCCATTTGCCAAATTTTGTGGCAATTTTTGCCTCGTTTATGGTAAATTTTGCGCTACGTTATTTTTCATTTATAATAACTTTCAGATTTAATGTACTAAGTTTACCTCTGGTTTAATTGAGTTCCAGCACAGCAAAACCGTATCTTCCCCCAAAAAATTGACCGTAACCTCCTTCACTTCCACGGTAACCGCCGTAACCAGTACGCCTTTGATATCCTCCGCTCCCACTGGTAGGTGGCTTATCGTACTCTAGTTATTTGTTTCAGTAGATGAAAATGCCGTGGAGGCAATTACAAAAATTAAATCGGAAACCCAAATTGTTCTCATTGTGCAAAACCTTTTGGAGCAATTCAATTCTATCAACTTGTAAAGCAAGGCAAAAATTGAAGTGTCGAAAGGCTGATTTACCTTCACTGTTTATTCTAAAGTCTTATTTCAGAACAATTCATTGAGCTCATCCGTTGTATTTTCCGAACAGTAACCTCCTTATTATTAATTTTTTCCTTACGCAGGTACGCACCATGTTTTGCAAGCAACTTTAAGATGAAGATCAATTTCAAGGTCGCCCCATCAAATCTGTCTAGAACAGGATTTTATCCCTTGTAAACTGTATGATTTATGACGATAAACTGATTGTAATTAGGTTGTGCCTGATTGCCTGTTGGAAGGGTATCAGCAATAAAAACTTCCTATGAATTTAGCAACACATCAGGTTTCCTTACTCGGAAGGGGATTTTGGTTGGAAAAAATCTACCTATATAATACTAGCATGTGTCATCAAACATACTAATTAAATCCATATCGGATCAACAAATTAGTGAAGATGAACGTGTTATGGAAAACTGAGTTTTCAAAGGAAAATTCCAGAGGATACAAAAACAACAATTCCAAAACAATTCCAAGAAACTTTCATTAAAATTCTACTTGAGCAGCAATTTGAAATTCCTGGAGGAAGATTTTGTTTTTAATTTTTCAGCCTTCAATTAACCCAGCCTTGAGTAAGTTCTGACTCATTGCATTTACTAATTATTATGTATTGTTTGCCAGAAAGTTTGTTTTTGGGGAGTGGTAATGAAATCGATATGTGAAGAATAAGTTTATACAGGCGATGGTAAATTTTGTATATTTATTGTTGCTTATGAAAAATGAAAAAAGTATGAAAACTTATTTTGAGCATGTATTCGGCTTCTGTAAAAATTGTATTAGTTTGACTAAACACTCTTTGGCATTTATTTAAAGCACTTGAAGTTCTTTAGAGCCGCCTTCAGACAAGGGTTTCGTAGGAACAGCTTCGTATTTAAAGTTGTAAAACAAATTCGGATTAGACACATGTGGATGAAAATCGTAGAGACCTGAGAGTCTATCTGCATGTACATACGTAGGCTTACGGAGAGGCTCATCTTGCGTCGGGCAGCATATACATTTTTGGAGGATGGGATGCAAATACTTCTTGTCCAACTTCTTTGCTTGTTGACATCCTACACACATAAATTCAGAGCAGTCAAGTCAAACTTCATCAAAAAATAATCTCCAAGGATTTTTACATTTAATTACTAGCTTACCCCCTGTCAGTATTCCAACTACAGTACCAACTACAACGGTAATTAACCCCCCGACAAATGGATACAAGATGTAAGAAAGTGTATAGATTTTCTCAGGCCATTCACTGGATTGAGCAAACTCGTAATTATTTTCAACATTGCATTATTCGTTAAAAACATATTTTAGATTTAAATTTCAAGAAAGGTTTCTCACATCTCAGAATGAATTGTCGTGTTCGAATTAAGACTCATTTCAATGAGGGAAATATTCCTCTCGGCCGGACAGCTATCAATGTTTGTAGGCAAAGGAGCGTGGTACGGTTTTTTCATCAAAAATGACTGAACTGCCAAAAAACTCATGCACTTCAGTCCAGTGAGTGTGCCTACCGTCGCTCCCTACAATTCGTCAAAAATCCATTCAAATCTTTTAAATTAACCACCACAAAGTTTTCAATACGACTTTTAAAATCCTATACAAATTTTGTCCTTATATAGCTACCCATTTATTCACACAAGGTATAAAAAGTCCCATCAGAAACACTGCACCCAATGGACCACTGAATGCCCCAACAGCTGTAATTGCTGCCTGGAAAATTGCTCCCATCTTTTGGGCTCCAAATGCTACACCAATACAAATGAATCCGAAAACCACAGCTGGAGGAAGTTAGAAAAGGTAAGAAAAATTCAGTAAAGCACACAAATATATTAAACTAAACAACATTTTTTCCTACTAGACAAGCCTACCCAAACCCCTTGTAGTAGTTGCTTGAGAGCGAGGAGTCATTGTCCTAAAGAAGTTCATTTGGGAGAGGAAATCTTCCCAAACAACAGCGCTCAATGAATTCAGGGTGGATGAAACTGAACTAAAACAATATAAAAATAATTAATTCTTCTCTTTTTAATGAGTAGAAATAACTTCCAGAAATAAAAAAGCAATACTCACCTCAACACCGCACTGAATATGCAAGAAACAAACAACCCCATCATGCCTACATGAAATTATCAAATTATCTTTCAATGTTGATTCCCTTTAAACAAGCAATTGATTTTTGTGTGCACAAAGATACGCACCAGGTAAAAATGACAGCTCTGCCACCACAAAATGAGGCACAATTTGATCGTATTTATCAATTTCTCCCAGAAGAAGCGGGTCACACCCCGCGTATGTCGCAAAAATAGCGATTCCAGTCAAAAGTACCAACAATACAGTGAAAACTTTCAAAACTATTGAGAGAAAAACGGCTCTATAAAAAAGGGATCATCAATTTACAAATAAGTATTTTAGTTTCCTAATAATTACATGAGTTGGTTTCCTTTATCCTAACGTGCACAATGACTTTTTTCAGGGACCACATGTGTACTTCAGGCAATGTTGCTTTTGATGCTTTGAGAAACTAGTCTAACAAATATTTGACAGTTATATAATCTTACTTCATTGCATGACGAAAACTAGGAAGGCTACAATAACGTTGCACTTGAGGTTGATGAGTTCCGTAGAGACAGATTATAGAGAATCCAGTGCCCAGCACAAAATTTAATGTATTATGCCTCATGAAGGGATCAACAGTAAAGCTATAATAAATTGTTGAAGTTTTAAACATGGAAAATTAAAAATTAGCAAACTAAACCAAATATGTTTCACGAAATATTTGCATACTCAAATAATTGCAAGCGACCGTGTTCGTGGGCCAGACTCAAGGCTTTCCCGAATCCACCAGCGGATATCATGCCCTAAAGGTAAAGTCATATGATAAAAAATAAATCCCATGCAAACGTTGTTTAAGGGCTGCCCCCACATACAACAAAATGAAAACTAAAATATATGGTATTACTTTTGTCACTATGGACACCATCCCAACAATTATCATAATGAACTGGAACACATCTAAAAGAGAATACACGCCTCTTTTAATGTTAATTCATCGGAAACACAATTTGTAGAAATTCCAGTAACTTACCCGTCCATACTACAGCTTTTAGACCACCCTGTTTAAATTAAAATTTTGAATTTTACGAATCTAATAATTATCCACATTAACCTTTAAAGGATTATTCGCTTATTCTTACAATGGACGTGTAAACAGTTCCACAAAGACCGATTCCAACTGCGAATAAATCCAAAACGAATCATTTCTACGCTTTTAACTTTTTTTAAAAATATTTAATTAAAAATTTACGAATAAATGGATTTTACCAATGCTGGCCCAAACAGGTAAACCCAATATTCTTTCCAAAGCAATGGATGGCGCGTAGAGAACCACTCCAGTAATTATGCAGGCCTATGTACAAGTAACGAATCATATGGCATTACTAGTGTTTTCTTATTTGTAACTCCATCTTTACGTTGTACAGTACACATTGGACATGAAAAGGTAAATACCTGGAGAATAAAAGCTACTGAGGCACACCACCTCACCATCATCGTATCAAACCGCAGTTCCAAGTACTAGAAAAATGGATGTGTATTATAATTTTAACCACTTTAAATTGTTTTTAAAATTCCGTTGTTGTCATAATTTTCGCTCACTTCGTAAACACTGGTTAACTGCATGCTGTAGAATACGGAAATGAACATGTAGCAGCTAACCGGAACAAATACGAAGGATAAAAGTGTCATGACAAAAATTTGTATTCCATTTGCATAAATTTCCGCCGGATATCCTACAAATGAACAAAATGTTTTACACATTAAAATCATTGCCAAATTCTATACACTTGTAGAAAGAATCAACATAAGAATCTATTTTAAAATATGAAAAACAGAAACTACCTAATACAGTAATTGCGGAAAGGTAGGTAACAAGCATGGACGTCGAAATGGCAAAGACGTTCATCTTCCTCTTCCCTACTAATAATTCTTCATTGGTTTTATTTCCTACCACCGCATAATATACCCCAATTAGAAGTGATAGGAGTAAAGTTGCTCCAACAGCCACATAATCCCATACTTCGAAATGGTTGAAGCCCAACATAATTTCTACACTTCCGAAGACTCAATCTTACAATTGTTACAAACGGGTAAAATAAAATCCCGAGAATATCCTCGCTTGAAAGGAAATAAAATGACTGAAGTCCTCTTGAAAATACTACAATGTGAGGTGAACCCGGAAAGGCATTGCTGGTAAACTAATCCAAATCCTTAATAAAAACTGCCGGAAAGAGTACAGATAGTTGCTCAAATAGCTTTTATGCATAAGTGTTGACAAAATAAAAATAATGTTTTAGTAAGTTACTATTTTCCTATATGCATCGAAAGTGAAACAAGATTACCTGAATGAGTAGATTGGATATTTACATGGAATATGTGCGATAAAAAGTAGACAGAAAATTAGATTAGATTTATTTCATATACATTCAATACAATATGCACTACAATAGTGGCTGAAGTTGATGTCATCATCATAAGAATATTGACACTTGCTCTCATTTAGCCTAGTATTTTTTGTCATACGACTTTATCATTAACTGCAAGTTTCGTCGTGCCTAACTCATGTGTCAGCGCGTGCTTTTATACGCTACTTAACAAAATATTTGGTTTCCACGATGAGTATAAAGTAAAAGTGAACCATAAACCACATGATTCTGAATTTAACCATATAGATGACTCTTTTTTTAAAAATAATTTCAGTATACATATAAAACATCCGCGAAACGTTTTGAAAATAACTGCCGCTATCAAAACCCTGATGAGCCTGAGTACAGGGCATCGCTCGCTTTTCCTGTTTAAAGCTTTGGAATGGTGCACGCGTTGATTTTTTACATGACTATACTTGCTACTATTGCTACTATACACTTTCAATGTAGTTATAAATGATAATTTGTACATTGCAAAACAATTACATTTTGAAACTCATTGTTCAAGTTCATTGGTTTCAACACTTACACGTAAGATGGCAGTGTCAAAATTTGATACCGATTTGACAAAGGAAAATATTATGTAATGCAGGGATTTCACACGAGAGAGCAGGAATTTGGTAGGGATTTATATTTTAAGTTTGGACCAAAAGGCAAAAAAACAGAAAGTCCTATTACATATGTAACACCTTCACGTCCATATTTCCCTAATAATTAATTTTTTCCACCAAGTCACACACACACGGCAAAGCTCTTTTAAACGTTTATACACAAATAATTTTCTTTTGCATATGAAAAACAACATTCAAATTTTTCTGTCTGTTATAAGCTGCCATGACTTCACAAAAGCTCTAGGCAACATTCGGGGAATTTTACTTCAAATTTTCTGCCGTTAATTTTATTCTCATATAATATTTTATCGACTAGATACAGAAAGACAATGAAGACGATTTAGAAAGGCCAGATAATTTTACAGAATCGTTCACCTTTTTAATACAAATCATAATATTCAACCTACGGTGTGCTGATGCGTATGTTGTCTTACGGGGACCCCTATTAAATCTGATGAATGCCTTGAAATTTAAAAAATGTGTACACTCCTTTGTACTTAAACTTACTCCAGAAACGAAATTAACAGAAATGAAGTCCTGTGTCGTTGTCATATACAGATAGTAGTCATTTTGTTGCTTTGGTTTAAAGATACATCATAGATTAGGAGTATATGACTCAAATATACTAAATCTCGTGATTGTATGAATTTATTATTTTGCTTGCATGTAATTCCAAAATATTGGAAGCTGATTAGTTCTCAAAGTATTTCTGGGAATTATTTTTTACTCATGTGACAAGGACCACCGGACCACCGCCCTGGCGAGTTTTAAACCTTTTTCATCAAGGATTTACAAAATGATCAATTATCCCTAACAACCCTTATTTACAGCTAAAATCTTTATCATAATTGCACATCTCATGATACCATCATAACAATAGGCAAAAATAATTTTGGGCACCAATTTATTTATTTTATTTCATACACTTGCTTATCAAAGTCCCACATCTAGTCCTTCAATCACAAACAATTAATTATCATGATTGATCATCATTGAAGTTTTCCTCAAATAATGTAACATCCGATAATTTTTTTGCCAATAACTCTCTTTCGCATTTTCCCGACCATCATGCTACACTTGGAAGGAAACATGTTGTTCTAAAATATAAAACCAGAATTTTATGTGGCACTCTTATATTTTATCCTTTTCTTTTTGCAGAACGCGATGAAGTGGAACATGTATTGAAGACTAATCTTATTTGCCCTCATCATAATATTTTTACTTAAATCTGTTTTACATATAATTACATACTCAAACAATTCTACTAATGAGGTTGATTTCCATAATATCTCTACACTGTCTACACCCACACTATTTGACTTGTCTAGTGCGGCATAATTAATACACTCCGTTACAAAACAATCATACATTTAAATCCTCTACACGCACATCAAGTAGTGATTAACAGGCCAAAGCCCTTTCGAAAAATGAAGCGGTAATTAGTTGACACAAGACACAACGAGCTTAAAGTACACAAAATTTGATAAATTTAAACCCAACATTGTTTCACTAACCAATCAGCTACTTCCAATTGGAGGCGGTAACGAAACATTGTCCTCTATGGTTTACAATAATAATAATTATTCTACTATACTTTCCTAACTTATAACATCCTTAAGACAAATAATCCTTCTTGTTTTTGATAATGTATAAATTTTTCTCATTTTATGATACGTGTAAAGTAGTGACTGATTAACTGATTAGATAAACACTAGCCTTTAGGATCATTTGAATATATCAAGATGCATGTACATTTTGTCAAGTACATAATTTTAAATAGCAACAGTGGCCAAATACTCGTACATAAGGAATATGTCGAATCGAAATCTAGGGAATTCCTTTCTGTCCAAAATTGAATTTTTAAATAGGTCATATCAGCTTTTCACGAAAAAATATGAACTACTTTTTATAAAGCCAAATCTTTTATTCTCCGATCAACCTTTGATCAGGTGCAATGGCAAACAATGAAGCACGTGCCTGAGTCCACGCTCCAAGAATGAATTATTTATTATGATGATCCTGAATTTCCTGAAAAACATTTTATCTAACCATCATATAGGTATTTGAAGCAAAGGTGACTTCTCCAATGTCCTTATTTGTTCTTTTTCAGGTCATGCATTTAGAGTTAGTTCTTTAAAACCATTCCCTCCATAAATTAAAACCACTATAGATGTTCAGTGACGAGGAAAATGCAGTAGCGAATAGTACATATTTATCTTATTGTATAAAGATACAGTATCAAATAACCGTAGGGGAACTATTTCCGTGCGAAACAATAAAAAATGTCAACAGTCATTAACACTGTGTACATGTTAAAACCGAACCAGTTACGCCTCCGTATCAAAGTCATTAGTAACTTGATTCTATCAGTATAGCTATAGAGTAATTACATCTTGTGCATATAAACTGTCCAATGTATCCCACCCTTTCATTACAGGGAACGTCAATATGTAAACACATACAGACTGAATTACATACTTTAAATGACTTTTCTCATTAGTAAAAAGTGTCACTGATAAAATGCATGCAGAGGTATAAATACTGGATTAGGCGTATTTTAACGACATAGTAAGCGTTAGTGTTGTGCAGAAACGGATTGTTTTTCATACAAACCTGTGAGATCCAGTTTTAGAATTAGTAGGCTATCATTATAATATTGTAAAAAATTCAACCTTTTTATTTTTTTGTTCGCCTCTATTATACTCGTGCTTTTTGGGGAAAATGGCGACTACAGCTCCGATTCATAAAAATCGGACCACCACTTTAGGTCGAATTTCGGGCTTTATTGCTTCATCGGGTCTTTTCAAGAATATTAACCTTCATAGCAAGATTTACCCGGAAACGGAACCGATTGCTTGTAAATGCCCAAATTCTTGAATATTTTTTAATTCAACATTTCCGTACTCTAATTTTTGTTTTTAACTAATAAAGCATTAACTTGGTGGGAGCTTGGTGGGCCTTCTGGAAAATGGAAAGAGTGGGCTTTTGCTGATATCATCAAACAAACCTTTACACCAAAAAAAGTGGGGGATTCATTCGGGCAAACATGGGCTACCCATTGGTTTAAGGTAAGGAAATTTTGTTCGTCACATTTTGTCAATTTTTATTCGATTCAAATTATTTTGCCAAATTTTCAAAACTCAAATGAATGAATGGGACTGTGCAGCTTGAAATCAGAGTGCCAACGTCGTGGACTGGGAAAGAAGTTCACCTGAGATGGAATAGTAGTAGTGAGGCAGCAGTTTATAATACTTCGGGAGTCATGTTGCAGGTGCGAAGCTAATTTTAACACACTTGCTCTCGTTGTAATAATCTTCAGTTTTGGATGATATTTATTTACATAAAAATTTTTAGGGCTTGTCACCAAGTTTCAGGGAGGAATACATAATTGCTAGATCGTGGAGCGGCTCCACGGAGCCTATAACCTTGTACGTCGAGATGGCTTGTAATGACATGTTTGGAGCCGGAGATGGTGATCAGATCGGTAAAAATAATTTTTTATGTGTCTTTGCATTATTTCGAATCACATCTAACAGTATATTTTTTTCTGAAGCTCCTACGGTTAATGACAGGGTTTTTCGATTGAATCGAGCGGAAATTGCCGTCTTTGACCGCCAGATTTACAAATTACACACGGATTTGGATGTCTTGAATCAGCTTGCAAATGCAATGTCCAATGATCACAGGGGTTACCAGGCAATGTTCACCGCCAATGAAATGATCAATCTAATTCAAAAGGAAAAGGACTATCAGTAAGAATATTATTCTACCTCTAATTATAAATGTGTAATCTATTAAGAAACTTTAATAATTCCATTGCACATTTGCTTATATGATGGTCTTTGGAAATTTCAGGAAGGCCAGCGACATCGCCGACGCTTATTTTGCTCAAGGGAACGGCGAGAAAGTTCATACTTTGGTTACAATGGGTCACTGTCATATTGACACCGCTTGGCTGTGGCCATATGAAGAAACCATTCGGAAGATTGGGAGGTCTTGGATTTCCCAAATTGGTCTCATGCGAGAATACCCCGAATATGTTTTCACCTGCTCTCAGGTAAAGCCTTGTAAAAAATGAACATCCCTAAAAGCTTTATTATTACAATTAAGTTGGTATTTGTTATTTAAGGCCCAGCAATACGAATGGCTTAAACAATATTACCCTAGTCTCTTCTCTCAAGTCAAGCAATTTGTAGCCCAAGGACGTTTTGTTCCTGTAGGTGGAACATGGATCGAGATGGATGGTAACATTCCAAGGTAACAAATTTACCATCTTTGCTTTCTTTTATTTCCTGTATCTCCAATTTCCATTACCTTTGAAGCTTCCTTTGCTTCGGCGTTTAATTTAAAAAATATTTTACAGTGGGGAAAGCTTTATGAGACAATTTTTCTACGGTCAACGGTACTTTCAACAGGAATTCGAGTGGACATGCCACGAATTTTGGCTCCCTGACACTTTCGGTTATTCAGCTCAAATTCCTCAAATGCTCAGAGTATGATGCGATTCTATTCGTGCTTTTAAGTCTATGAACGTGTCTTCTGAACGATTTTGTAGGCTGTGAATACTTAACTTAATAATCATTTATTCCAATGCAATGGTAGCACGTTGGAATCGGAAGGTTCCTCACCCAGAAGATGTCTTGGAATTTGGTGAACAAGTTCCCGAACCACAACTTCTGGTGGGAAGGCATAGACGGCAGTTCGGTCCTTGTACATTTCCCTCCTGGTGATTCCTACAACATGAATGCTACGTAAGTCCAAGTCTTGTCTGTGGCCAACCACAGGCTCTTCAATTTAATAACACAAGCAACATTTTTATTTTTATTGCAGGGTAACTGAGCTTTTGTACTCCGTCAACAATTCTCAAGACAAGGGTCGATGCAATACGGGAGTATTTCTCTACGGGGTTGGCGACGGAGGGGGCGGTCCCACCAGACTTATGATTGAACGTCAGAAAAGAGTTCAAGATTGTGATGGAATGCCCAAGTATAACCATAAAATCATATAGTTATACTTCCTTAACATTTAATTTGACGTTTCTGACGTAAATTAGAATTGAAGCAAGTATTCATGATTTGCTTTATTTAGGCTGGTTTTTGAAACACCGGATTATTTCTTTAAGCAACTTGAGAATGAAAGCAGTAAATTTTCTAAATGGGTCGGTGAGTTGTACCTTGAGCTTCACAACGGAACATACACATCTCAGGTAAGTTCACGGTAGTTCATTTACACTAATCATTGCGAACCCAAGTTGTTCAATTAATTGGAGGCATTTAATCGTTGAGTAATGTTAATAAGTGAGTTCAAATATATTTCGGTAGGCAAAGATCAAGTGGTTCAACCGTAAATCGGAATTTTTCCTTCGTGAGGTGGAGCATTTAGCTACGACTGCACTCGTCACGGGAAAGATAACGGAAGCCCTATACGAGGCGTAAGCTATTGATTATTGATTACTTTAGAGGGAAATATTAAGCAGAATTTTAAGGAGGAAAACCTGTGGAGCAAAATGTTAAACGTTAATAATGAATTCTTTGATTTATATTACAGTGACAGAGAAAGAATTGACCGATGCTGGAAAAATGTGTGCTTGAACCAATTTCACGACATTCTTCCCGGTTCTTCCATCGAATTGGCTAATCAAGTAGCATGGAAAGTCTACGAGGACAATTGGGTGGAGTTGGTAGCCCTCCGAAAGAAATATAACGATCTAAATCTTGGAACTGGCACGGGTTCAAGAGCTATTTTCAATCCTCTTCCCTGGGAGGTCAAAGGTGTCATTTTCAATAGGCTGGACTCAGGAAGCTTACCACCAGATGCAAATGTTCAGACAGTTACATTGGGTTCAGAAATTGGCATCGAAAATGCAGGCGAAGGACAATTCCGAGTTCCAAATCAATTTCAAGCGGCTCTGGTTACACTTTCCGCAAGTGGTTACACAACTTTTGCAGCAGAGATACCCCAGAATCCTGTCGTGTACACAGCAGGTGGGTCTGCTAAAGATATGCTTTTCATTACATATTCAGTACGAGTCAAATGCGATTTTTACAATTGAAACTCCTCAGGGTCTGGTGCAACCGCTGAATATAAAAATGGATTGGTGAGACTCGAAGTGCAGAAGACCGGACTTCCTAATGAGGAGATCTACTTCACAGGGCCCAGCGGGCGAGAGCAGAAAGTTTTTGGGGATCGGTTGAACACTGGAATTAAAGGGGGGCAGTTCTATTTCTACGACGACATCCCTCTTTACTGGGATGCGTGGGATGTGATGGACTATCATTTGGAGACGCAAAGGCTACCTGAATACATAACAACCACTAATAACCCCAACCTGACAGGACAGGGTAGAATTGTGGGAGTTTCCAAATTTACGGGTACCTTTAGTAACAGCAAAATTGAGCGATACACGGTCATTCGGGCGGATACACCAATGGTGGAGTACTACACGATTGTTGATTGGAAGGAGGATCACAAAATGCTCAAGGTCGAGTTTCCTGTTGACATATTGTCTCGAGAAGCAACCTTTGAAATCCAGTACGGTCATGCAAGCCGACCCACGCATATGAATACTTCCTGGGACATGGCCAAATTTGAAGTTTGTGGCCACAAGTAAGTAACCAATTTTGCTTCGAGACAATTTCCTTATTTTTCCCTGACAGTAATCGATCAAGCAGTAAAGTTAAAAGCTAGCCCAATTTCATCAAATTTATTTCAAGTTTTTGGAGATAAGTCCTTGGATAAACTCTAAAAAACGTTGCAGATGAAGACAAAGTATGAGCTGGACATTTTCACTTCGTTCGCAACTCGAAGATGGGGACGAAAATATTAAATATTTTCTTATTTTTCAGATTTTTTATATTTTATTTTTCAGATGGATGGATATTTCGCAAGCAAATTGGGGTGTTACAATCATCACGGATTCCAAGGTGCGTAAAAGTTTATTATTGCCGTTAACACTTTTAATTCAATTTAAACAACTTCGTGCGTTATAATAATTCTTGACATTATTTGTTTTCTTCCTACCTAGTACGGATGGCACGTTCGAGATAACATCGTTAAATTGTCCCTGCTCAAATCCGCAAAGGCTCCCGACGCAAATGCCGACATTCACAAGCATTTCATTTACTACGCTGTTCTTCCGCATGAAGGTAAATTCCTAGACACTAAAAATATTTTTCACTCAATTGCTCAAGGGTCTAATCAAATGATTTCGTGACACCATTCAGGGTCCTTCCAGGAAGCGGATGTTATCCGCCGAGCCTATGAGCTAAATGTCTTGGGCTCTAATAACGTCCCGATTTTACCAACTGCATTAACCGGTTCAAGGTAAAATTATTTCAACTTGTATTGTAATAATTATTTCAGTCAATCCAGCTTCAAGTTATTTTAAACTCCACTTTCATCTGTGAAGCTTGTCGAAGAACTTGGCTGTATCCTCAAACCGGGCTGTGATCATTGAGGCTGTCAAACCAGCCCATGATGTGTCAAGAGGTGTCGTTTTGCGAGTGTATGAGGCTCACGGGGGAGCAGCTACTACAACGTAAGATATATATTTCTGTAGTCCAGAGAAATCATTTTTGTTTCTAAATTTCCAAATTTAAAAATATATGTCTATCCTCTATGCTGTAAAATTGTGTTTGCTGTATGCCTGAAGAACCCTCTCACTTGGTTCTTAAATCGTTTGGTATTCTAAACCTATAATGTTATGATTAGTCATCAATTAATTTTAATGATTCTTAACACCGGAAAGTTATCTGTTATTTATACAACGATGTTTGCATTTACAGCGTTAATCTAGGTTTCCCAGTTACAAGGGTACAAGAATGTAACGGTTTGGAGACTCCGCTTAGTGATGTCACTAGAACTGGAAACTCCTTTGCGTCAACTTTGCGCCCCTTTGAAATCAAAACCTTTTTGGTATCGTATTAATTATGATTCGTTTGATGCGCAAAACAATCATTATACTGATTCCACATTCTACATGGTTGTTTTCATCATGTGGCAAGTAATTTTCAATTAAAATATTTGGAAGATTTGTTGATTCGTTGTTCGAACGAACCATAGATTTCGCCCTAATCGTGAACTAATAAAAGTTTTGATCCCAAACAATTTTGCAATTTTCACTGCACGCTGATGTTAAGCATTTAGTTCACCTTGTCGTAGTGTGTGTACAGATACATTCTTCACAAGATTCAACGGTATATATGCATTCCTCACTCGTCGATTATTAGTCACTCAAATGATTTCTATTGGTTTCTATTAGTACCTAAAACTTTTACTCACTCAATAGTAACATTAGTAACTCAAAAATCGATCTTTCGGTCGACGAAAAAAAAATCCTATGAAAGTTGACCCAAAACCAGCACTGGTTCTCCCCCACATCAAATCTAAAATTATAAAACAGGATGTAAAATGTTTCGTTTCGGTTATTCAACTGGATATTTTGTAAATGATTTAAAACACCTAACACCCTAAAATAAACTAAAGTTTGCACGGAATCGGCTTAGTCGGCTTTTTACGTTTTGAAAACAAAACAACATTTTACGCTGGACAAGTTGTTGAAATTAGGAGCACTAGATGTCGCCGGCATGGAATAAACATTTAAGTTTGTATTTAACAATATTACACGATTCAAAACTATTCCACAAAGGATTTCATTTTCAGTTGTATTTACTTAAATTGCACGTTTTTTGTGGGAAATTAATGGGTTGACCTACCAACTAATAATAAATGTACCTTGCCTTTATAGACGATACCAAAGCGGTGGGTTAGGCAGTTATAATTAGATGTGTGGATTTGAAGTCCAGTTAGAGATCACTGACACACATTCACACAATCAAGGATTATAAGCTGTACAGAGAAAGCTGCGAAAGGTTTTAATACCAAGCTATAGAATAACATAGAACAAGTAAAATATTCTCTAGCCTTGTTTAATACTTTCACCTCGAACCTCGACGTAGTTGGAATCTAACAATATCTGAACTTAAATAACTTAAATTGGTGAAGCACATATCTTTTTTAATACATGTATAACCCTCAGAAATGCGCTTTCTCTCATTTCCCAGATGAGTATTGAACATATTTGTTTAAATCAAAATAATTGCAAATTCATCATTGAAAATTGAAATATGCAAACATTTTCCCTTTGTTTAGGAAAGAAATAAGTTTGGGCTTTTGAGGTCTTCGTTATTTGAGCTTTGCATAAGCTCAACATTTCTAACTTCCGTATTTATGTTTATGAATTCCTTAAGCTTTAATATAAACAACATCTAAGAGAAAATACACACACACATAATATCCTCAACAACTTGATTCTGCATCTAATTGTAAGTGTGAGCATAATACTTCCTCCCCTGCACACCATTTTTTATCCACAAAACGGAAGAAGTCATCTTTAACTTCCTTCACAGCTCGAAGGATAAGATTCATAGTTTTCATGAAGAAACTATTTAGAAGCTCCATAAAGCAATTACCCAAAAAATACGGAAACACATGAAAAGAATGGTTTTGCTGTTTGCAAAAATAATATTTAGTAACAAAAATGTGACTTTTCCCTCTACAGAAACGTGGTTGAGCCATGTGAGTGGAATTATTTCGGTAGAAATACATATAAGTTCCCTTAAATATAAAAATGTTACGATCGATGTATACTTGAAAAAACACAATTTCCCCATGATCCATTGCTTTCTGAGTGCAGTCTATTATATCGTGTACTTTGTCAAAGGCTGTCTCAAGAAACTGCCTTCATGCTCCACCTTTTTCTTGTTAAACCCTCACAGAAGTCTCGACTGCCAGAGTTGATAATGCTGGCATTGGAAACAATGCAAATGATCTTTATAAGGGTTCCTCCGGGCTCATATTAAAACTGCACGTCGTATACATAAATTGTAGGAAAATCCATAATCCAAAGTTTTTGTCATAAGCTTTCAACATCCTTACAAATCCAATTATTTCAGTTATGATTATGAAGTATTTATACGTATTCATTTCACTCCGTAAACCCCATTATTTATAATATGTTCAAGTACATATATGTGATGCATAAAGGCAAAGATTTTACTTTAGCTATACAATTTTCGGTTGCTCGCATGCTTACGTTCAAGAATTTAAGTGTGGGATAGATAAACATCAAAAGGTTCAGGGTAAAAACCCATGTTGTTTAACTTTTGTTCCTCCAATGTTCCGAACACAGATGATTCCCAAATATTCGCTTTTACTACCTTCTCTTCAGCACAATGCATAATGTACGTATACAGATAGTTACATTAGAGTGGTAGTAATCCTGGATGAAGTCATTCCGTGTAACTGAATTCATAAAGGCCTCAATTCTCTGTCAGGGGTTAAAATAACCCAAGTTAAATTTTAAAACCTCCCAAATCTCCTCACAGCTTAGTCCCCGAAAAAACCAAGAGTCCCGTAATCACAAGTAGTTGACAATCATTGTGATAATATCCAATAGCAATTTTAGTACGGAATCTCTGCTCCTTTGCTCAGTTTAATTTTGAATTTGGCGTGGCTAAACAATTTTCACTATTTTAAACGTAGAACTTGGGAAGAAAGTAGACTTGGGACATGTGGTAATTGCACTCCTTTGTATGTACCTAAAAATGTATGTTGGTCTGATTCTTATGGGAAGAAATAAAAGTGGATGGCCTGCTGTGTATGTACAGTGCTCATATGTAATTTACGTAGGGAGTAGGAATGGCCAAAGAATAATAAACACACGTTATTCCTCAAACGCATCTGTAACATTCCAGAGGTTAAGGTCTACTTTGGTTTATTCCCATGAAACTGAAACACTAGGTTTTCCTATATTTTTCGAGTTTCTACTTCTACCATTAAATCCTGTACTATGCATTCAAAATATTTGTACTCTCCGACTCTGCTTGTATCGTTAATATTTAGGAGCCTGCTATCTAAGGCAGGTAATAATATTTATTTTGGGCCAGATTGCTTCGAGGCCCAGGATAATTTATTTCTAATTGCTCTATATAAGAGGGATTCTGAATCAAAACATGCTAAGTCCGTCTATACGAATTTCAAACAAATGGTTCTCTTCCTCTAATGATCGCACGTGCAGACTCATTTACTTACAATCAAGAATATTACAGGGCAATGGCCTCGGAAATAATATAAATTAACTGAACTACTATTACTCTCGCTTATGTCCAACTCGCGAAATGTACATACGCATAATATGTTCTTTATTTTCTCTCCTTATGGGAGTTTTTTTATCGGAACGAAAATAGAGTTGATTATTTATTCCAAATAACTGATAGCTAATGCTGAATGGGTAAAAAACCACCAGTCTACTTACAAGAGCAAGAATTTCAAGTAATATAAAAGACTCCATAATTACAATAATTATCAAATTCGTACTGTGTAATCTATAACCCAGGACGAAACCTTTGAATTTGACCTTTCAGCCTGATATATATATATATATATATGTATTATAATGAGATACTATTACATTTGATTTAAATAAAATTCTTAAATTTAACTAAATTAAGTAATATCTTCGAGCCTTATTCTGCAGAATCAAAGTACTTTGAAAATGTAAACGCGCAAAAATACAATGGATTCACACAACTCCATTTAGTCCATGATCCGGAAATGTACCTTATTTTAGTTAAAGACGATCATTGCTAAAATAAAACAGGTGAAAATAACCTCAATGATATTTTAGATGTTTCATAAACTCCCCTTCTTAAAAACATTTTCAGAATTTCTGGGCTTATTTGGTTTTGTAACTTTGGCTGTCATTTGAAGATATCCCTGCAGTATCTATACTTGTTTATATCACTAGGTATACAGTATAATCTATAATCTCCCAGGTTCCCTGGGCATTACATAAGTTTGTTTCTTTTTTCTTCTTCTTGGTCTTTCCTCAAGGAATTGCCAGAGATTTTTGTAGACCGTAAAGATAGATACTACTATACATTCATGAGAAGTTTAAAACGCAGTTTCACCAAATATACGCTTCTATTTAATTCACTCAAAGCAGATATAGAAAGACTTAGAAAAAAAATGTTTACTGCGACTAATACAGAAGGAACCCTAAAAAACCCAACAATATTTAATTTAGTATCCCGAGACTCTGTCTTGTGAAATTTATTCCGTTTTTTTCTTTCTCTCTCAAAGGAAGTTCCAGTTCCATGATGATTCTAATGTATCCATTATTTGAACTACATTTGTTTATCATTGTCGATGGGACTCATTTAAAAACTCAAAGACTCAACTGAACAAAAATGACTCCATCCTGGTATCCTGTATAATATGTAATGATGTCTGGAGGGAGATTTTCCAAATGTAACTGTCCCCATAAGATTAAACAATAAGTAAGGCCAAACTCTCTCTCTCTCTCAGTATGAACCTATTCTACTATTTACCAACTCTGAACAAATAATTATGTACACATCCAGAATGAGCCTTGTTCCTATCTAACTATAAGTTTTGATGCACGGATATTAACTCGTACATCCACACATTCCATGATGCAATACGTCCCTAAGCTTAATCAAAAATCCCATTAGATAAAAGAACAATAAAAAAGATACGGACTTAAAGCATAGGGACGACAAAACTCGTGACAAAACTGGATCAACATTCAACGACGTAGTAAATATAGAATCTTCGAAATTCTTCGAAACCAATCAAACTCCTCAGTCTCCTTCCTCACCTTCGTTATTACATGTTCCTTTAAAGTGCATCTGTCACCCACCAGTTCCGTAAATACTGGAGAACCACCAAGTGCACTGGATATACAAATTATCCCTACTCCAAAGTATAGCACACTCCAGAGAAGACAGGCTTCTGTCACAAAGTGCCACTGATTGTATCAAATTGAAACTAATGGGAAATCAAGGTTAGCTGTAGAAATGTCAGCACGTTGCTGAGAACCCTCATTGACACGTGTTGTCTTTACTTCAAGGGCCCAAGGACTTACTCAAGTCTGAAATTAGCTTGAATTTCGTCAGAAAAGCCATTCAATTTGGATTTAGTTTTGTGTGACGTGAATCGGAAGATTATTGAAGTGCACTCGTGTGTCTATTTGTTTTTGTCCTTTCCACACCGTTCAAATCACCCTTTCATCTCCAAATTAAAACTTGTATTTTCTCTTCTACTTCTCTTCCCCATATATATGTACTCGCGTATATTTAATTATGTGTGCATGAATGCAATTTATATTATATAAGCCTCTGCCATTTAGGCTCCACGGCCGACGTGTGTTATTCAATAAAACGCTCCTGCTGCAAAAGTAAAATAGATCGGCGGAGTTAGCAACGTGAAAACGGCTGTGATCATGAAATTCAAAATAATACACTTCTAAATGAAATTCCTTCCATAGTGCCAAAAGATTTGTCTCCAGACGAATTCTGTACATACAATTGTAAATTCCCTATAAACACACGTGTATTTTTATGTGACTCCCTTCCACGGGCAAAAACAGATCTGAGAAATTCCAAGGTCGAGATAAAATAAAATGATTGTGTTACCTTCCATGCATTGAATTTACAAGTAATTTTTACGTTACAAGTCATTGAGGAGGAAAATTATAATTCCAGCCTTTGTTCAAAGGAAATAAAAAAAATTGTGCTAAAAAAATTAAAGTTGATTTGAAATCCATACCAAAAGGGAAAATGCACGTGCGAAGACACATGAACCGATTTTTCAGTTCATTGAGAAGACCCAAATCTAAAGAAAAAGTGCCAATTGACGTGGTAGAGGATTCCAGGGAAATGTCAAATGAAAGTAAATTCCAAAGCTTTCGACGCTCCCTTCGCCTGAAACGTTCATTAAAAAGAAAGAGCACCTCACGTTCTTTCCTTCTCGATGATCAAATAAATGATGAGGATGATTTCACTTCCGACAAGGAAAATCCAAGGGATAATAATAATAAAGGAGAGAATTTAAAGGTGACATTATCTGCACAACAAAAACCGTTCCATGCTCAAGTTGACATTTGTCCGAACATTTCTTTACTTCGTGCTGACGAAGATGAGGATGTGGACAGGATTTTATTCGATCACCATCATCATCCAACATCAAATGCTTTGGGAAAAATTCCAGAAAGGATTCCCAAGGATACGGAAGTCAATGATAGGAGAGAAGAGTTGGCGAGAATGAGCAGAACCAAAGATGGAATTACTTTCAGGCCAGTGCCACTTCCAAACAACACTCAAATGAAATGCTCAGCATGTATCCACAGGGAAAATAAGCTTCTTGATTCCACTGCTTCCAATTCAGAGAATAATAAGGTTTCGAGGAAAGAGCGAGAAGAAGAAAAAGATCCAGGGAATTGCAATCTCCCTGCTGTTCCACCCAGCTCAGGGAATTGCAATGTATCTGCGGTAGTCATAAAAAATACTAGGGAAAAACTCACGCTGGGAGTAAGTGTGTCTTTTTTTATTCAATAATATTGCAGATAATCAAGAATGATCAGTTTCATGGCCTTGCTATAATAATTACGTTTTAATGTGCCAAGCTTCCTATTTCCATTTGCTCTGAACGTAAACTTTTTTCTCATCGTTACTATACAATAACTTTCTTGCCCTTCCGCAAACTCATTAAATATTTCTGGGGCTTTGTTTTGCTTTTCCTATAGTAAATTCCCCCTTCTTTTGTTTCACTCTCATCAAGAATTAAATACTTCAGTTGTGCAAGTCAAAGTTAGTCATTTGTAATTTCCTTTTCCTTATTTATATTTATGTATCCTTGTTGAGACTCAAGACTATGGAAATATAAACACAACTTTTAGGTACTATGTACCGAAAAAGTCTTTCATTTATCAAGGGTTACTGAAAATAATAAAATTCCTTGTATATTTCATTTAATTAGAGCTGTGTGCTTATCTTTTTAGCTGTGTAATTATTATTGTTAGGAAAAAACCGCGAAAATGTATTTTTCATAGTTTATTTAAATACAAATGGTCTTCCAAAAATAAAGTCTTATTTAAAGACGAAACTAAAATATTTATACGTGACAATGGGAACAATTCAGAGAGGGTAGAAATGTACATAACCCTGGAGAAAAGAAAGTATTTTATGTATGACCACTTGTTACCCTTTGCCTTTGCCTTCCCGTGTAAATCAAAACAAGGAACAAGTTTTGGCAATAATATGATAAAGTGTGGGAATGTTTCACAATATAAGAAAAAGTTACACCAAGAAAATTTATATGCCTTCCTCCAGTATTCGTAATGGCATGGCGGACGCACACTCCAGGGGTGTTGAACTTTCATTGCATTGCACTGGCTATTATTGTACTCACCGCAACATTCTTTACAAAATAACTTTAGCACGAAACTTTTACCCTCAATTTCCTGAATTATTTATGCAGCTCCACATAAAAAGGACAATAGAATTGGAGTAAAAGAATATGAAGAAAAGAGAGTTGCTTAACTTTCATTGTTTTATTCTTTTCCGGATATACTTGCGACGTATACCGGACGAGTAGAGTCTACATGTTTGGATGACTACTTCATATTACAGAATATACTTCCTGGTGCATGAGATCATAATTATTTCAGTAATAGAAAAGTTTCTCTTGGTTAAATTTAATTGTGTTTTCATCCACAGACTTTTGTTTCCCGAATTTCTGTAGAATTTCCCGTAGGAAATTAATAAAGAGAGGTAAATTGTTGTAACCAAATTCAATATAGTTTTCACCAACATCAAATTACGTTTGCCTTTTGTGTTAAAACTTCATTACTGCCTTCCGCTTTTTCTCCACATCAATAAAAATTCCCTCATTGTACAATAAATCTCAACCTTTCATCAAATGATTGCTAACGTGTAATTTTTTATGAAGTAACCTTGACTTGAAATAAAATAATTTCTCCTGTAATTTTCACTGAAATTAGTTTACCTTTTTGAAGGATTCAAATGGATTCCTTGTTCATGAACGAAATTCAATTTGATTTCTCTGCTACGAGTAATTTATTTCCTCACAGTAAATTGCTTTTTCTCCTATCAATTATAATTGTTATTTGAGAATTTCCAGGAATGATTTCATTTAAATTTGCTCCCTTGAACTTTAATCGTCCTCAGAAACACTTTTCCAGGTAAATTTCCAAGGAAATGATGCCACTCAAACAGAAATATCCACTTTCGTACAATATTTCTCACATATCCCTAACCTTTAACTTAAATCCTATTTTCCATTTAATGTCTTAAAAGGATCGATTCCCATGAAACTTCAGATTCACCATTTTATATTCTAAGAATAGTTATTATTTGCTGGAAACATTCATTTCTGTTATTATAAATACTTCAGCCTCAATGCTAATAATGCTCAATTGTATTTACCAAAGAGTTTCGAAAATTGAATAATCTGACAGAAATATCGCAGGATTTTCGTGCCCGTGGCCTTTGATTATGCAAATCAGCTTTATTCATCTCTATTAATAATTCTTCCCCATTCAAGTTTTCAAGCTTCTACAGAAATTCTTGTCTATTTTTTCATGAATTTCGGATTATGTTTGTAGTCACTTAAAATTTCAACAATGCGTTCTATGTGTAACATCGAATGCGATATTATCACCGCGTATAAATACGTTTTTATTTAAGAGGAAGGCATTTTTTTTATATTTAAGCTTTAGCCTGTAAATATTTACGAGAGTGCAGTGTAGATTTCCAGGAGTGAGATAATATATTGAAACAATGAAAGAAGCGTGTGTTGTGACGTTCAAATCTTCTACGTATTTTCCATCCTTTATTTTTACTAATATACCTAAATTTGTGTAACAAAAGAAGCTTGCCTATATAAAGAATGGATGTGAATAGATCCCGTGTTGAAGCCGCAGGTGAAAGGAGGAATGATGGATGCTGGAAACGACAAGTGACATAATGCCTTTTATCTTGTTACCCTGAAATATAGAGATGTTGGACGAGTAATAGTAGAAGGGGATTCAAGGGAAAATCCATGTAATAACCTCACGCAGTATGTAGCTTTTTGTAAAATTTCCAGCCGAGGAACACATTTAGATCCATCAGAGTCCGCGTAATATTACAGATATGACGACAGGTTGAGTCGGAGTAAAAGATCCTAACTATAACTTTCCTTTTGTTCGCTTCTCCATTTTCCTTGAGTTCACTGAGTACATAGTGGGGTGAATCCACGACATCCTCACATCCAGCGTACATAGCCCTAAAAACTGTCACTGTTGTCATATGACAGAAATGATTATGTCATCAAGGATAATGTTTCGTAAGAAAATAAATACAGCTATATTTATAACGTTCTCTCATGGCTCTTCTTGCTAAATCTACAGCAACGTGTCCGGAGCTTGCCAAATATATAGTTATTGTAGCGTAGCTCTTTACAACATTGTTTCAGGTGGCTTAAAATGATTAGTAGATATTCAGTATGCTTAGGGCATCATTGCTTCACCATACTAAAAGCCTCATGTTCGTAATGATGCTAAAATTTCATCAGCTTATTCCTTCCTGCATCCTCATTAAAGTAATGATTCCATTCATTACAAGACTTACGTAGATGCTCCTACCATAGTCCTCCTACTGCTAAAAACTCCCTAGCTTTTCTCTACTTTCTCTCTGCGTGGGTAGATTTCTCTCAAGAATATTGCCTTACAGAAGGCAATCACTTTTCTTTCCAAAAGTCAAAGCAAATTCATCCTATTCACTTTTCACTTTGACGAAATAATAAAATTACTATTTCCGGGAACACAAGCTCTTTTTCCTCAAGATTTTCATCTTTCTTTTTTACAGAGCAGTGTCGTAGATTTTGATTTTACATTATTTGAATCACTCATGTAAATTTATTGCTAGAATAAGATGAATTAAAGATTTATTTTATAACCAAAGTTGACTCGTAGTCTTAGCAAAACGCCCACATTGAAAATGAGGATCATTTATCCTTTAAAGAAATTTCATCCTCCGCATTTTCTTGGGTTTATTTGCAGGAATTCCGGAGATCAGCGAAGCAAGTGAGGAAATCCATGAAAAAAGGGTTCGTGAACTGGGCACAATCCATGAGCTACCAATATGCTACAGCAGTGATCCCGGAATTTTATGAGTGTCCGTCTAACACAATTGATTGCCACTACGACCGCACTGAGGCTCCATGGTTTCCCCACCACTATTATCATTTTGGCGTGAAAGAGCCTCGTAGCGGTTCTTCACTGCATCCAAATTCCTGCCCCAACCATCTTTGTCATTGTAGTCTATAATATTATGAGCTATTATTCTTTCCCATTCTCTAGAAACATCCGCGTCACACAATAATCCCATTGAGATTATCATTTGTTGTGGTGAAAGTGGATAGAATGTGACATTCCTTTCTTTTCCCTCACCTGTCATAGTCACATTAATTGCAAGGAAGTCACGTAATTAATATTGAAGCTTTATCATGTCTTTCATCCCTTGAATTGTGCCATACCAATGAAAGTGTAGGAAAAGCTATAGTGATCTTAAGTCTATAGTTGCTCTCTTTTAATACAAATCCTTTTATATCCAGTCTACCAGTTTCTTTGCACTCTATGCACTACAACAACAAGATTAGGTAATAGTCCAGAAATTCTGGAGCAGCAGCATCATTTGTTATTCAAAACCAAGGTCAGAATTTTGTACATAGTTTTTAGATCAAGATTTTTTTTCCTCCTCTAATGTTTCCTGACTATGGGCCCTAAGCACGCAATTTCGTAGCTACCTGAACTTATGAGGAAGAAAACCCATTGTCTGCCCACAATATGTATATAATGTAACGTCATTTATTTTTATTTTAAAAATTCTGGTGTGATGTAGCCGTGACCAATAGCCATGACAAGCTCAACATTTTGTTTAATATGGAGTGGAATAATTATTTATTGATTATCTTAACTATAGGAATAAAGTAATGTGAAGGCAAAATAAACAGTAAAGTTATCATTAGAGCTTGTATATAATTGTAAATTATAATATTTTGGAGTAACATAATTTGTATGAAGATATCACAGTGAATATTAAGTACAATAAAATAAATACAAATGTATAAGGTCCAATAAGGAATAAACTTTAGCCATTGAATATTTAATGGAACCCTGGAAAGTTCAGAGCTATTATGAATGGGCCGGATGGGTACTTATTTATTTTATAGTGATAATTGAGCACGTGTTATGGGAATTTTGTGTGATTACTTGAGTGATGCATCGCTAGTATTCGCTAGAATTTTATTAGAATCATCAAAAAACTTGTTGATACTTGAAGCAGTGCCCATGATCACAGCTGCAACATTAACCTGTACCAACGCATACTGCTCAAGTAGCTGGGGCACATTTAGATTCTCATATCTTTTTGGGTAATCGATTTCTGCGGGAAAGAAAGCACCTGCTGAGTGAGGAGAGTGGGAAAAAGTGGAAGACATTTTCCTCAGAGGAAGATACACATTTGGACTACATTTACTGTTAAAGTAGGTCTTGTTGAACTTAAGCTTATTGTAAGTGACGTCACATGTAGAATTATTGCCGCTCCTCTCATCCTTATTACCCAGACTGGTGCTATTTCCGTGGTTTTTCGCACAGTTAATAATATGTTCTTCGTAGAAGACAACGTCCTTCTTGTATTTCCGTGTAATTTGGTACAAGCCACATCTGCTGGAGTCGTCCAGACTCCGAAGGAGCTAAACATAAAAGCCATCACGTTCTGATGAATTACTTTTGTTATTGTTAAACTCCTGTGGTTACACAAGCATATATTCATATTAGTCCGTATGTAAGTTCATACAACGAATAGGAAAGTTCCTCAGTTTAGCAAAGTGTATGCTCTCTAATGAACACGCGCTTGTGGCTTTTTACAGCTTCCACAAAAGTAGCAGGAGCAATTTGTGCTCGAGATATCATCATCGTTTAAAAGTACCTTCCAAGCTTAATTTACTCCCCATAGAACTATTTGCATAGGGAATTAGTAGCAAGCAGCCATGTGAACAACGTAATAATTCTTAGCCGTAACCAGGCAGTTTGATCTGGAAATTAATTACTGTAACACACTAAAACACAAACTTGTTAAAAATAGAGGAAGGTAGAGAGGCGGAAGTGGAGCATTATTCATGAATGATAATATATGTTGTGGCTAATATCAAGTTACCTTAATTCTCTTGGCAATCCCAATGGGACACGTGCATCAGATTTTTTGCTATAGGGCTACGATCTTTTGGCAACAATAAATTAATTGGTGAACAACTCATTACAAATTACCATAGCGTGCGATAAGAAAAATTTCAAAGTGCAGTGCACAAACCAAAAAAACCTTATTATTTTAATGCCAGGGTTTCTTTCCAGCCTCCATGTTTCACCTCATCCCCTGCGTTGTTTTCATAATAAAGAATTAATAAATCCCTAATGTCAAGTTCTCTTCTTCCCGGTAATTATTAATGGCTTTCTTATACAAACTACAGGTAAAAGGGTTTGAGGGGGGCTCCATTACTTTGTTAACCGGTTATTATTTGCTGAAGTAGATGAAAATAATTAGTAGCTGGAAAAGTGTGCATGAGTCGGTCGCTCTCATTAATAACGAGCCTCTCTCAATTCATTAATCTTCCAAGTACGTACATTCCTATGATGCGGAGTGCTTCCTAGAAAGTTCTCGTAAGACTAGAAAAAGATGTGCCAATAATTTTTATAAAGCCTTCATGAGTCTCTCTCTCGCTCTTGAAAATCCAATAGGATTTTGCAAGGAGCTTTGCCCCGACGAATATTATAATTAATGGCATAAGGTACTATATAGATAATTTGAAAAACTTCAGCACTTCTCCGTAGAATAGGCCAGCCAACAAAGCATCATTAGATGATTTACATGCTCTAGTAAAGGAATTATCAATGCATAAATTAATCCCATTAGTTTCCAAGGTCTCGAACGCTTCCATTTTATTTAATTAATCATATCCTTCATACACAAATCTTTCCAAAGTAAAGCCTTTCAAGTCTTCTCAAATGTATCTTCTTCATCTGGCTTCCATTCATGGATTAAATTACAAGATTATACGTCATACACAATAATAATTACATATTCAATTATAATTATTATTATAACAATGGCGGGAACTAATACTGGAGATCACTTCATTTGGGACCTATAGTATGTACGTTACGTCGGAACTCAAATAATTCCAGAATTTTAAGCATCTCTTCCTCTTTCGTTTCTATACTTCACATAAAACTATTCAGAATTACACACTAATCAATGGCAACTATCTCTGAAAGTAAAATTTAAGTACGCTTGTTAATACCTCGTTGAGCTCTCTTAGTATGGCTCAAAGAGGATCAAAGATTTCCAAATTCATCACGTGGCACAACAAAAAGTTGTTAGCAACAACTTGTCTGTTGTCGAACCGGATGGAAAAATGGTCCTTCCAAAGGATTTTTTAAAATCGCAACGATGGGATTTTCTAAATGCACGTGAACTTCAAACACGTGTAAATGTAACTTCGAGAGGTTACAAATTTAGCCTACCAATAAATGTCTTTACATGTGTTACTTTTCAGAGAGCATGATATGATTTTTTAGCCTGCATTTCCAGCAACATTCTCACATTTTTCTTATGCATTATTATTATACATTTGCGTGGAAGGAAAAGTTTGCAAACCATATCAAGTTACAGTTTCGAAACCACCCAGTTAGCATAGACACATAACATACCAACACGTTTTAGTGCACCCGAGTAAATTTTCTCGTAAAATCACGTTGCACACAAATTCACATGCATGTTTGAATGTGTATACTTTTTTTCATTATTACAACAAATGTGATAATACTGAAGCCTAAGGAAGTTTTTGTGTAGTTGATGTAACCACATAAACTGTCACCAAAGAAAAATGGTTGGATTATAATAGGGAAACCTATGAAGTGGATGCATAAATATTCATCAAAAATACGCCATGTATAGAGACTTGGAGAAAGTCCTATCCTATCTTGTAATTTAATTTGTTATTTTTTCATTCTCACTACGGTTTCCAAAGGTTTTCTCACCCACTCAAGCAGAAGGCTCAAGGGCAGACAAAAACTCTTATAAAAACTGTATAGTATACACAGGAAAGAGAAATAAGAAGGTCTTCTTCCAAGATGACATTCTCCTTTCCATGATGATGTATGGACAATTTTTCATCATTTTAAAATTTCTCGGAGCCACGAGCAGTGTAGAGCTCCAGCGGAAAAATTTAGCTGGAAGATACTCAGTGTTTATATTTATACATTTTATACGCACGTGCAGTGTACGTGTAGTGCAAATACAAGTGTGACTTCTAACGTTCTAAGTTCTAACCTCAAACTGTCAAAATTTCCTCCTTATGAATACCCTTTACTGTACTGTACAGTACATACGGATAATATATGTATACAAGTGATACAATATATTTATATGCAATTGGGATTCTCGAGGGGAAAGTTTTGAAAAACATGGCTCTAAAATATTGAGTGAGGACAAAAACTCGGATTTTTCTCACGTTCCAAAACATCCCGATCCTTTTCATCTTTTCGTGTATCCTAAACCCGCACACAACAACTTCGTTTTATAAAATGTTTTAAAATATGTATATGCCAACCGCCCAAATCGTCTGTGTAGAGTTCCTCTATCATTACGAGATTACATGCTAGACGTTTCAATGACTAGAAAGACTTCATAAAAGGAAACCTATTTCTGCGTATAAATGTACATATGTAGTGTAGCTATACAAATGTTTACGTACTAAACTAAAAAAATCTATCGTTTATGAGACACTTCTACGCATGTACATCCAAAGATTTTAATAGCTACATGGTACCGAAATCTCTCAACTAATGTTTTCTACGAATGGTCTTTAAATTGGAAAACCTATTTTAATGGTCGTTGATTTTGAAAGAAGAATAATGAGATATATTATTCCTGTGTGGATGACTTGTCCCCTTTAATAAATTACATTCATGGAAAATCTTACTGTATTCTACAAATTACTTACGTACAATTCCACTTAATACCACGATGAAATCAATAATAGTCAGTCTCTGGTAGAAAATCTATATATATATCTATTTTATCCCATCAGCAAATATGGTCATTAGATGCGGAAGGGGAAGAAAATATTTGACAGAATTCCTATAGGAGGTCTTCAAACCGGGATTATTTTGAGAGCGACAGTACACTGATGATTTGAGAGAGAGGAGATTTAGTAGCGCCGTTAGTTATGTTAGTAGGGTCTATCTGAGGAGTGCCTTGGGAACTGCTCATCTGTCCAGATGCGGGTAAAGGAGTCGTACTTATCCTCTTCCTATCCTCATAATGCATCACTAGTCCCTGTGGTGTGGGGATTTGAGGGTAGTTAGTTTTGCCATAGTGGTAGCCACTTTTCCGGGTTTTGTAAGAACTCGCATGTTTATCCACGTATTGAGAGGCAGGCAGAGCAAAGGAGTTGTACCGAAGTGAACCATGGGAGGAGGAAGGACCCGAAGTTTGTGAATATCTTGCCATGGCCAGGGTTGTTGGAGACTCCGTGGGTGAGCCTGGGGCTGCAGGCTTCCATAAGAAAACGTAGTAGGCGCTCAGGAGAACTGCCGCTGTAGAAACACTGAAATCATATCAAATAATAAGTCACCAGATATAAAGCCAAGTCTCTAAATCTTTCCTTTCCCCCCAAATATCTCCCAGCTTTACAGGTCCAAAAGGATCCTTTAGCTTGCACAAAAGACGACTACGTAAAAGCATTACCAATATCATATGTATATGTATATTTATTTGAATTGGTACCCCGTGGTAACCAATATCAGGAATAAGCCGACCTAATTAGAAACCAAAAGGAGCTTATTTTTCCACTCTTACGTACACATATTTATCCATGTCTATTACGTCTATCAAAGTTGTGTACATAACAAACCCCGGAGACTAGCTACGGTTGTTTTTTATTTCCAAGCCGTAAACTGATCCGGGTGTTATGGAATCCTTTACTAATTAGTGATAATGCTCAAAACCAAATTACATAACAGCTCCCGTTGACGAAAATCTTTTAGTAGGACGAAAATATCCACCTCGTCACACCCAGCATTAGCATGACAGGGGTCATTGTGTCATTATCCCCCAGAGCAAAAACTTGATTAAACTCCATCATTTCAGAAAATAATTTCATACATTTTACGTAGAAATCTCTGGAAAATCCGATACTTTTAATCACTTGACAGTGTTTTCTGGAAATAGTAGCGTCTGATGTGGAAATGAGATTTCTCTGAAGGTATAACTTATGGTTTCAATGAGATTCTGATTACGAGTGGTTGTTTCCTGATTCCAGTGATGCAGCTCTCCTTTAAATTACTTTAGGAATACATATACGCAACAGAGTCAGAGAAATGATGAGTACTTATTCGTTACCAGAAGCATGAGAATGGATTGTATAGTTTTGGTGGGGTAAATTAATTCCAAACTTGTGTAAAGGCAACGGTAAGGACGGCGAGGGAGAATGAAGTCTACACTTTTGGGAAATCCATTCAAGAGGTAAGAGGGAAATATTTGTTGTTAGTTGTTTGACGAGAGAGTGCAATGCTTGAACTGAAGAATTTTCCATGCAATTCTACAACCGCAAAGCTTCCACTGGAACATGCATAATTAATGTTTTCAAGAATAGATGAATATACAAAAGCAAAGTATAAAGTACATAATTAGAAAGCAAATGAAATGCGAAAGAGATTCAGGTCATCGGAAATTAATGACAGGCTAAGTATATGAGAACAGATAAAGAAGCTACAAAACAAAGTTGAGTGAACCTATTTCACACTACGGGGGGTTCTAATACCTGAAAATGTAAGCGATGACTGTAAGAACCCGCACAATTTTCCGATGCTTCTTCCCAAAATCCTTCTTCGGCCTGGACGGTGGCCCACTTTGCTGCGACTCCGATGAATCCTCCGAACAGCTATGGCCACTACCCGACTGTTGACTCATTTTATTTCTGATTTGGACCAGCCTTCTCTCTCACTCTTCCTAATATCTTCCGTCCGCTTGACTTGCTAACCTCCTTTCTGAAATTGGAATCACAAAAACATCTATAAAATCTCCAACCAAATCGCCTTCCAATTTACTTCCAACCATTTCTACATTGAGATAGTACCCAAACTTGGAACCTAAACACACTCACACTCTTTATTTACTTTACGTTCTATTTATAGAAACTCTTGTAAGAACTTATTCAAAGGCAATGCAGTGGCAATAATTTTCTTGGAAGCAAAAATTTACAAAAACTTGATAAATTACAGCATGAGACATTCCAATGGGTTTGTAGGTCATGAAATTATTATACCCAATTTCCTTTCGCCTTATCATCTTTTGGATCCATATTAACACCAACAAAACCACTCTTGAAAATTTAATTATTTCCCACTAGTTCCCACCTCCATTGTTGTGCAACCTGAAGCTTTTTTAAATATTTCGTTTTTACGGGTCAACGGGTCTGTCTATAGATTTTTATATGTTAGCTCTGTCGTAGAAATAATATGAAAAATTCGCGAATTCATATTGAATTACACAGCCAAACTCAGAGTTACATTTTCGCCTATTTTTACGTCTCTAACGCAAAGTTTGAAAAATGTGTTCAGAAAAGCACATACTTAATATTTATGAGCTTTAACAACCTATTTTATGAACCTTTGTTGATGCACAAGGCATAAACCCAATTTCCAGATTTATTGGTATCTTAGATATTTTTATAGTTTCGTGCATCTTTTCGCATGTAAGGTTTTCCTAGAATAAATTAGACAGAGATATCCAGCAGCCGTCATTTGAGACATTATGGAGCATGAAAGTTAGAAAAAAATCAGGTCAAAAGCTATGGAAACTCCACAGCTGACCCACATCTTCATGGTTACTTCATAGAATTGAAGCCAAGAGCATCTTCCTAATCAAATTCCCTGTCTCTTCGCAGTCCTACTTTCCCCACAACTATATAACTGACTGCAAGTGAGATCCAGAGAGCCATATTACCAGCGCAGTGCAATGTGTGTATAAATGCTCCACCACCGCATACACACACAGATCTGCTATATAACACCATAAACCCCAAAGCACAAATATAGTTTTAAAACATTCCCTGTAACCTTCCGAAAAACTGATTGAGTAACCGCTTGGGTCCATTTAATCTCTTTACTTGTACAAGCCACATCTCTGACTGTATTTTCCCCTACTTCTTATATCTGTGTAGTTCTCTTATCTCATACGAAATATACAGTATAGCAAGTGTATTTCCAGCTTCTTCGCTTTCAACCTTCACGAAAGTTCAATCCAACGGAGGATATGTAATTAGGTTTTGATTCAGCATCCATGCTCTCCATGTCCCGTACTCCCATACGCACAAGTTTTGTCATTTCCTTCTGACTAATATAAACTAGCTCAAATCTCTTGCCTCACCAACTCTTCTGTAAATCAATAACCTCTGGCTACACATGCGATGATGAAATATCAAAATCCTTTTTCCTTCAATTTCCACACCAATTTCTAGACTTCCTACAATGAATCCCCGACAAGCTACTTTGCCAAGGTAGGACCTAGTATACCTTTCAAATATGTATCTGCAACTCATGGAACAAGCTAGCTCCTATAGCTCGAGGCTGTAGCACTATAGTTACTTCCTATAGAATTCAGCAAAAATCATCATTACTTTCATTACTGAGAAAAACTAGAACTTTGTTGTCTCCAAAAAAGAGCATCTTCAGGGAATTGGCTAATTCTAAACAAAAACTCCGGAAATTCCCAACAACAAAAATAAGTAGCAAATCTTTGTTCAAACTTTTTACTCTTCAATGGCTACAGAGGAAATCCTATTAATTAAATCAGGTGTCATTTTCACACGGATGTTCACTCCAATTTGATTAAGAACTTTTTCTTTCCAAACTAGCCGCCTCTTTCTGTATTTGAAGATTTGTCTTCTTTAATTTTAAGAGTAATCTCCTCACGTGTTACAAAAACCTCGTACGCCATCTTTGACACATGAAAGGTTAATATTTTATGAGCATTAACACTAAGTTCAACGGAATCTAAGAAGCTAAAGCTAAATAATTTATTGTTAGGAGATTTTTTTCTCTTATGCAGAATTTGGAAGAGAAAATAAATAAGAAATCAACATCTCACTGGGATTACAAAACCCAAGTCTCAGCATATGATGGTATGGGACGTGTTTTTAAATTATTGAAAAAACTTCCATTTCCTAGTTGAATATCCAAGCATATCAGCGGAGGAGTAGAGTCGAATATATGAATACTATGTGAGATCAAGCTACTAAAGACGCACATCTAAAAACGAAATTTACAGAATTAAAATACATATACATGCATATCCGTGTAAAAACTCCCCCAGACCAGCAAACTCAGTGTGTTCAAATGTGCATACATACCTAAATGATTTATACGACGAACTCAGAGAATCTTACACTCACTCCCGAAAAGATATTTAAAATTCATCCCGTTGATTATGCAATATGTGCCCAAGTGTTTTGAACCCCCGGGTCTCTAAGCAGATCCACTTCTACTGTATCTATCTACGTATCTACATATGCATTCGTATCCGTAGTTACATACGTAGTTTCCATAAATAGATATCCATTTCCTTCGCTCCTACTACTTACAGAATATTGATTCTTGCTCCTCTCGGCTTTTCCTTTTATTTATCTTCATATATCATCTGAAACTAATCAGAGGAATTCCACGAAAAGAAATCTATTTTCCTTGTGATAGAACCCTTGCAATTATTACGCTAACGATTTTTTCTTCTCCACAAGACATTCCAGATCAGCTTAAAATTCAAGTCTCAGCCAGCGCCAGCGATATCCAAAACCCTTCCATTTCAGTGCCAATCCTTTGCCCAACACATTAACATTTTAAAACCTCCCAAAATTTACAGAGGACAAATCCTCTCAAGTACAAATATTCCCAAGAAACAGGAAATAAGCTGGCATTGGGAAAACAAAGGAAAGGCATTGGGTAAACAATGTCCTGAGGGATTAGCTAGTCCCGAGAAGAAAGAGTTTTCAAAAGCTTAAGGAAGAGAGAGAGAAAGCACTGGGAAGAAATCTGTTTGCCTCTCATTTGGAGATGTGTCTGAGTAAAAAGCAGATGGAAACGTTAAAATTTATTGCATGCCGTAAATCCTTACTGAAAGCATTTTAAAGTGAAATGGAAGCTCGATCTATCGATTGGCTTTCACGAGTGAAGCATTCTCGAATTTTCCCTTCCACCAGATTTATTTAAAAAGAGATCGATATTCGAGTTGTACTAAAATCTTTAATTTTTAACTCTGTAGATATTTTGAGGTTTGATATTTGGTAAAACTACATCTATAATAAAAAGAAAAACTTGCCTGTCCTTATTTCTTATGAGTGTTGGATCTTATGAGTTTGGAAGTAGTTAAAAAAACTTACCTTCTGCAGAACTTTTGGAGAAAATGGATGATGGTGGGAATTGTTTTGAAGAACTTCACCCACAAGTAAAAGTCTATTGGAAGGTCCGAAAAAGTTGAAGGTTAGTTGGAACACGTGTGTCTGTCTCCTTCTCTCGGTGGTATTTTATTATGTGAGGTGTGAAGGGATGAAAGTTGCTTACAAGTTTTCTGGATGAGTACGTCCCTTTCTATTCCTTTTACTCTTTCAATGGTTTCAAAAAAAAGACTTGATTTATCACCCAAAACGGCTGACGTCAAAAACGAGCTATTTATCAACGGAAGCAATCTGCCACTCTCGCACGCAGAACAATATAAGGAGAAATTCTTCAAGGTTTTTTTCTTCAATTATTTTTTTTTTCCTGTGGTACAATATTATTTTTCTGATGGAACGTTTTCGGGAAAAATTTTAGGCTGACAAAAATTCACAAAGTCAGAATTAAATTTGACTGACTGTATTTACAGACTGTACAGCTGATGGGAAAGGAGAAGGGCTATTCCCGGTTTTTGGCTCTGGCTCAGAAGCTCTCTGAGGATGTTGCGAGGATGGTACCCAATCTGGATGTGTCAAGAGCGAGGGAAAACCAGCAGACTTTATCCATCGAGCAAACTCCGGACCGAACCAAACTCCCGAAACTTTATACTCCTACAAGCAAAGCTACACATACCACACATGGACGGGAACATATGCAATTTGGCGGATCTCTGACACACGCTTCTATACAGTGGCTACATATCTACATGTGCATCCTTAAAACATATTCCAATATATACCGAGGATAGGTTTCTTTGTAAATACTTACTTTAGTTCATCAGCGTTTCTAAGTCTGCATTCTGGCGAAGGCGAAGCTTATTACAGGTAAATATATGCAACTGATCTCGTACAGGGCTTCAGGCACTAGTCTCTCTTCTCATATTTCTCAAATACAATAGTAAATATATGAAACAAAATCAGAGGCGAACCTATTTCCAAAATGCATGAATACATTTTCTCACAACCAAATTCATTATGTAACCCTATAGCCATGTTAAAATTTAATTATCTAATATTTTTATCTAATGCTGTACAAATAATCTACTACAAATTAAATCATTTTATTTTCTTAATACGGACCTGAAACCTGATATTCTTTCACTTGATGTTTAGTGCCTGCCTGACTATGTCATACTGTTTGGTTTCGAAAGCCTGCATAATCAATAGTACAACTATAGTGTCAGGTGTAAGTTTTCCACGTAAGCCATACAATGGGCTCCAATATTAAATATCTACGTATACGTATTTATTTACCCTGATTAAAACTCACACCTTTGGTATTTTCACAGTAATTTGACATTGATTTTTCAAGTCAATTAGCAATAACTAACGTGCAAAAATTGATAATAATAATAATTATTATTATTCGTTAAAACTTTCAACACATAAACCACAGCTCGACGCCTCACAAATGTATTCACATGAATATTACAGCTAGTGAGAGAGGCCGTGCTGATAATTGTTTTTTAAAAAAGAGTTGGTTTAATCATTAATAGATGGAATTTGAAGGAACATTTATTTTCTCGTATTAAAAACAGATCTCATGTAAATAATGACGTAGGATTCACACGGAGTTTTGTATAAAAAAAATATAATAATCATTTCTACTGCAGTTTTACTAAGGAGTAAACGAAAGTGAATTTGTTATGTTATAGGAGGCAGGAGATTCAATAAAATAGAAGGGCGCATCTCATACTTTCACATCCGCATCCGCTCGTAAAAATTCTTACATAAGCATCTAAACTTAACGAATACTTGAGGACACTGGGGTTTTGCACTTTCTCATAAAGGCTCATATGGTGAGCTTGAACTGCTGTTACTATTGAACTTCGCCTTGAGTTTGGCTGTAGACATTATTGTGAGAAATTTATCACATATACATACTCATGTACATGTGTCCCATATTTATCCATGTGAGAGTACCTTCTGTGAGCTTTTGGAAAAAATATCATGTATTCTAACTTAAGAGACTCGTGCGCTCGGTATGTGCATATTGTACACACGTCCATATATAGAAAGATAAAAGGAAGGATGTTTTCTTTTATGAGGAGGAACGAAAGAAGCACTAGCCTGGTAGCAATTGCGTGAAAGCCACAAGCCTTCAAAGATCTACCTATAAAAGTAGGCAATAATAAAGGCCGGGTGATTTTGCAGAGTTTGCGCTCCTCTGAAATTTTGCGAAAAGTTGGGTTTCTTGTCTTTCCTTCCCCACGTCAATACTTTTGCAAGTGTAGAGTATCTGCAAGAACGCATGCTTTTTTTCACAACCCTTAAAACTCGCACAACTAATTTTCGCAGTACGCTCCATGCCAACGATTGTGCCAGAGAGTTCTCTCATCATTTCAATTTCTGTTTTCATACATTTTACTTTTTCGTGTATAAAAAGTATTTCATTTCCTTTCAAAGGGACACAGTTGGCAAAATCTTTCCCTCATTTCCTTCTGCACGTGCAAGAACTACATATGAAACATATGAATTACCTTTATGTGAAATTCAATTATTATTACTGCTAAGCTTCTAGTCTTCAATGTCAAAATAGTTATGCAAATACTCCTCTTCCCAGGCTTAAGTTATTACTTGACGTATCATAGCATAAGGACGGCTTCGTTTATGAAGTCACGTTGGAATTGGGATATGAATATAAATAAAAATCAATATCTGCTTATATCATCAAATTAGGCATTTTTTTGGCCTTATTCAAACACGACGCTTCAAAATGAAAAAAAACAGCATAAAAATATGTTTGCAAGTGCAAACTTAATCAGATTAAATTCAAGTGGGATTTCACGAGTAGCAGTGCCAAACGCGAGTTTGATTACGTTTACGTGTCAAGTTTTTCCTACTCAAACTATTATTACGGAAACCATACTTTCGCAAGAAAATGTTTTTACAAAACGAATAAGGGCGAAGTATTGTTAAAAACCTTGAAAGTCATCATAGGATTATGTATTTTCCCGGATCAGGAAGCAGCTTCAATCTTTATTTTCGTATTGAAAACTCTACGAAGTCTGACAATATTTATAAAAGCTTAAATTACGGTTTTTATCGCAAACGTGTTATTTATTTTTGTGCTTCTTAGTTGTTACTATAACTAATGTCACGAATCGCTTGTACATTTTGCCGAAATTAATACTATTCATACTCCGACAATGATTTCTCATTTTGTATTCATGTACTTCGGGACAGTTCGGGAGGATGCTTCACCGTATACGCACAAGTTTGAAGGAAATTCTAGATCTCTATTTCTGAATGTTTGGTTAGAATTTCATAGCCACTAAGGTGATAGAAAGGGAGAAAAGCCAAGGAAGGAAGTAGTTTTTCCATATGTGGAAAATGCCTAGCCATAAAATTTCAGTATGAGCGTTGAGCAAGAAAGATCATTTTCTTGGCATTTCGAATTCCTTTGTTGAATGACATAAGCTTTTTCCTCGGGTGCACACTCGGTGTGTTTCCTCGGGTGTACTGTCATTTGCAGACATCTCCTCTAAAAGCAGAGATCAAAAGAAGAATTCGAGGGTAAACACTTAACTCTCTCGCAGTATTTATTATTATTACGTTATTCCGATCCGAAGGAGGAACGATGAGCTTCATCGTTCCACAACATTCAAGAGCAGAATATATATACTCAATGTCTTCGGGAACAGTGTTTTAGTTTGGAAAGGGTACCTACGTAGTAGTACAGTACACCTAATGCCAAAGAAACATATCAGATATTTCCGCTTCAGCTCTTACAATCAGCTATTTCAACAGAACTGACAGGGTTTTTGCAAACAGAAAAAATGTTTGTGAAAATATTAAATAAATTACTTCTACGTTGTGTCCCAGTTTACCAAAACTTTAGACCCATTTATAATATTACAGAGATTACGCTTTCAAACTCCCTTTTGTAAGAGTTATTTAGCTCATCTATTAATTGTTTTTATTTGATACATACTCAATAATAAAATAAAATAGAACTATTGAAGGTCTACTAAGTATAGTAATAAGTACTTTTAAAACTAAACAGGTGAGGGTGGATGAAATTGGTTCATTGGAACTACTAACTACGATAATTTGAGCAAAGTAGAAATCCTATTTTCGCCTATTAAAAAGGTCTGAGCAGAATATGTGACATCGCTATGACCCCTCGGGTATGCGAATAACAATAAACGTAGAGTAAGTGTATAAAAAATCACAAATAAGGGTCAGTTGTTGGTTACCTTAAAAGTTAACACTGAAGTAAGTAAATTTGTCACAGGATTAAACAAATCAAAATTGCAAACATTGAACTGTCTGTCGTCTGGGTCTGAGTACATCGACATGTGCTTGTATGTACACAGAAAAAAATAAATCTGGAGGTGGTGGCCGTTGATTTGAGTTAACAGGGGAATTGGAAAAATGTAACATGGATCCCCGTAAAAAGCCTTACAGGATCCCGTGAACTGAGTTATTTTACAGGTGACCCCGTTGATATGGAAACTTTAACGAGGGCCCCCGTTAAATTGCAGGTTTTACCGGAGCCATGTAAAAATTATCCTACAGGATGCATGCAAGAAATGTTCATCCACAGGGGATCTGGTAAAATATTAACGGGGCAAATGAAATAATCCT